>PVJS01057799.1:0-11958 GCA_004027185.1 Glis glis
ACCCAGTAACATTAACAACAACAACAACAACAATAATAATAATAACAATAATAATAGCCGGGCATGGTGGCGCACGCTTGTAATCCCAGTACTTGGGAGGCTGAGACAGGAGGATGACAGGTTCGTGGCCAGCCTCAGCTACTTAGTGAGGCCCTCTGCAACTTAGTGAGACCCTGTTTCAAAATAAAGAATAAAAAATCAGGCTGGGGGTGTAGCTCAGAGGTAGAATGCCCCTGGGTTCGATCCCCGGTACAGCAAAAATAAATAAATAAATATAATAATAATAATACTTTAAAGAGAGTCTAGCCTTTAGAGACCTACAGACTTAGACCCCCACAATGCATTCGTATAACAGAGAGGGCACGAGGCAGCTACAGACTGTGTGGTCACTAACGGGCCACTGACCTTTCAGAGGTAGGATCTGCACAGTTGAGTGGATATTTGAGCTCGATAACATCTCCATTCTTCTCTTTGAGTTGCCCATGGTGTTCCATGTAATACTGCACCAGCTCAGCCAAAGTGGCAAACTTCTCCCCTCCATACAGGTCATAGTAGTCCCCCGTGTTCTGGATCTTGATGTGGGTGACAGCTCCATTTCTTCTAAAATAGTCCATTGGAAAGGGGGAGGAAAAAACAAAGAGCTATTCTAGTAAAGACAGATCTTATGGCTGGGCATGGTGGAGCACGCCTGTAATCCCAATACTTGGGAGGCTGAGACAGGAGGATTGCAGGTTCATGGCCAGCCTTAGCAACTAAGTGAGGCCCTCCGCAACTTAGTGAGACCCTGTTTCCAAATAAAAATAAAATAGGGCTGGCAATGTAGCTCAAAGGTAGAATGCCCCTGGGTTCCATCCCAAGTATCTCTCTCTCTCTCTCTCTCTCTCACTCACACACACACACACACACGCACACACACACACACAGCCTCAGCAACTTAGTAAGACTCTGATTCAAAATAAAAAAGGGCTGGGAGTGTAGCTCAGAAGTAGATTGCACCTGTGTTCAATCCCCAGTAACACACACACACACACACACACACACACAAAAAAAGATGAATAATTACATCTATGTGAACCAGCATAGAACTCAAAATAAATCTTGTCAAAAGTTGCAAAATAGCCGAGTGTGGTAGTGCATGGTTATAATCTCAGTACTTGGGAGGCTAAAACAGGAGGATTGCAGGTTGGAGGACAGCCTCAGCAAGAAGTGAGACTCTCATCAACCTAGTGAGACCCTATTTCTAAATAAAAATAAAATAGGAAGCCGGGCGTGGTGGCACACGCTTCTAATCCAAGTACTTTGGGAGGCGGAGACCGGAGGATCCAGGTTCGCGGCCAACTTCAGCGTGCATGCGCGCACACATGATCAATCAATCAATCTATCTCTCTCCTCTCTCTCTCTCTCTCTCTCTCTCTCTCTCTACCTAGTGAGGCCCTCCGCAACTTCGTGAGACCCGGTTTCAAAAATAAAGCATAAAAAAATAGGGCCGGGGGTGTAGCACGGAGGTAGAAAGCCCCTGCGTTCAATCCCCGGTACCGCAAAAAAAATAAAATAAAATAGGGCTAGGGGTGTAGCTCAGAGGTAGAATGCCCCTGGGTTCAATCCCCAGTACCAAAAAAAAAGTTGCAAAATGAGTAGGGCTTAGTGGCACACACCTGGCTGAGGCAGGAGGATGGATTTCAAAGACAACCTGGGCAACTCTGTGAGACTCTGTCCCAAAATAAAAAATAAAAAGGCCAAGTGTGGTGGCGCACACTTGTAATACCAGTATTTGGGAGGCGGAGAGCAGAGGATCCGGGTTCACGGCCTGCCTTGGCTACTTAGTTAGGCCTCCACAACTTCGTGAGACCCAGTTTCAAAATAAAAAGTATAAAAAAAATAGGGCCGGGGGTGTAGCTCGGAGGTAAAAACGCCCCTGGGTTCAATCCCTGGTACCGCAAAAAAATAAATAAATAAATAAATAATAAAAAGAGCTGGAGATGTAGCTCAGTGGCAGAGGGCTCCTGGGTTCAATCCCCAGTATCACACACAAAAAAAGTTGCAAATGAGCCGGGGGGGGGGGGCCTGCCTGTTTTCCCAGTACTTGGGAGGCTAAGACAGGAGGATTGCAGGTTCAAGGACAACCTCAGCAACTTAGAAAGACCCTCAACAACCTAAAGAGACCCTGTTTCAAAACAAAAAAGACTGGGAGTATACCTCAGAGGTAGAACACACTGGGTTCAATCCCTAGTAACACACACACACAATTGCAAAATGTTCCATACAGTATGGAACCATTTATGTGAACTTTGAAAACACACGAGCCAACTTTAGACTGTTCATACTGGGTACAAATGCTGGCAAGTATAAAAACATGTTCAGGAAAGATCTATGCCAATCTGGATGGTGGTTTCCTCTGGGGAGAGAGGGAGGGAAATGGGACTGGGCAAGAGAACAAAGGGGACCAGAGCTTCCTCGGTAACGTTTCATTTCTTGACAAAGGAAAGCGATCTGAAGAAACCCTCGCGGAGTCTTTTTCCCATGAAGAAATCAACAGCAGGGAAGGAGAAAATGCAGGACCCAGGCTGAAGGCACGTGGAAGCAGGCAGCAGCGGTGGAAGGGCCTCTGGGCGGAAGGAAAGCCACCGCCGCGCCCTGCTCCACCGAGCTCCCAGGCCTTGCGCCCCCGTCCCCGGAGCCCTGGGAGCCACCAGGGCCTCGGAGGCCCGCGCGGGGCAGCAGGCTCTCAGGGGGGACAGCGAGTCCACCACGAGCACTCCGCCTCTGCTTCTTCGACTTACCTAACAGAAAGCGTGAAGTCTCCAGGGTTACTTTTACTGGGCCTCGCCAAAAAACTGCCATCGACTCCTCTCGTCAACAGGAGATTTTCTGCCTCCACGCCAGTGATATTTGGGTGAAACCATCTTGAAAAAGAGAAGAAGCAAAGAAACACAAAGACTGTCAGCACCGCTTTCCACGCCATCGCAGCTAAGCTGCTCGTGAGTAGAGCGGCTCATAAAAGCACAAAGCAGCCAGCAGCCAGCGGGGTGGCCCATGCCTATAATCCCAGTTCTTGGGAGGCTGAGACAGAAGGATGGCAGGTTCGAGGCCAGCCTCAGCAATGTAGCAAAACTCTTAGCAACCTAGTGAGACCCTGTTTCAAAACAAAAAATAAAATAAGGCTGGGATGTAGCTTGGAGGTAGAATGCCCCTGGGTTCGATCCCCAGTGCCACCAAAAAAAAAAAAACCCACAAAGCAAGGCTTTCCCTGCCCCTTCCCCCCTCCTCCTATCGCTGCCCTCCCCACCTCTGCTGTGGAGGGGGCTGGAAATCTTGTTGGCCAAGTAGATTGGACAAGGGGCATGGTCAGTGGGCCTGGGCCTGGGGCTATTAAAACAGTATACTGGTGGGGCCAGGCCCAAAAAGGCCGTCCATGTGATCAGGAAATGGACACGCATGATGAGATTGGGCAAGTAAGTAAATAAATAAATTACTCAATAAATAAGTAAACAAAGAGGATAATGGGAGCCAGGTTTCTCACTGTTGGATAGAGAGACACAAATATGGAAAGGGAGAAAGAATAAACACAGGAGTGTTAGACTGCAATTGGAGGTATCAGTGTAAACTCTACTTCTGTGTCTGTGTGTAGATAGGTCGTGTGTGTGTGTGTGTGTGTGTGTGTGTGTGTGTGTGTGGCGGTGGGGACTGAACCCAGGGGCATTCTATCTCCAAGCTACACCCCCAGCCCTATTTTATTTTTATTTTGAAACAGGGTCTCACTACTTGCTGAGGCTGTCCTTGAACCTGCGATCTTCCTGTCTCAGTCTCCCAAGTATTGGGATTACAAGCATGTGCCACCACGCCCATGAGGTTTTGAAAGTGAAATGGGGAAGCCGGGAGAGGTGGTGCAGGCTTGTAATCTCAGTACTTGGGAGATTGAAACCAGGAGGATTGATGGTTCAAGGACAGCCTCAGCTACTTAGTGAGACTTCTGCAACTTATTGAAACCCTGTTTCAAACTAAAGAATAAAAAATAGGGCTGGGGGTGTAGCTCGGAGGTAGAATGCCCATGAGTTCAATCCCCGGTACCGCAAAAAAAAAAAAAAAAAGAATAAAAATTAGGGCTGAGGTGCAGCTCAGAGGTAGAATGCCCCTGGCTTCAATCCCCAGTACCACCAAAAAATAAAAAAGGGGCAAGGCATGATGGCGCACGCTTGTAATCCCACTACTTGGGAGGCTGAGACAGGAGGATCTATGTTTGCGGCGATCCTCAGCTACTTAGTGAGGCCCTCTGCAACTTAGTGAGACCCTGTTTCAAAATAAAGAATAAAAAATAGGGCTGGGGGTGTAACTTGGAGGTAGTATGCCCCTGGGTTCAATTCCCAGAACCACAAAAAAAAAAAAAAGGAAGAAAGTGAAATGGGGCTGGGGGCCAGCTCGGTGCTTATTTTGCATGCGGCCCTCGGTTCAATCCTCAGCAACAGCAGCAGAAGAGAAACAGGATGTATGCTTCTGTGGATGTGTGTGCATGAATATGTATTTATGAATACACACAAATGCATGCATTCCTAGCTCCTTCTTCTGAAAAGACTTGGAAACAATGACACCCCAGTCACAATCAGCAGACCTAACACCCTTATCTTAGTGTCTCACTATCAACCTCCAATAAAAACAACTGGCTCCTTACAGAAGCCACTTAGAACATCTTATTGTGCCAGCATGGTGGCACACGCCTGTCATTCCAGTACTTGGGAAGCTGAGACAGGAAGATCTCAAGTTCGAAGCCAGCCTCAGCAATTTAGCAAGACTTTGTTTCAAAATAAAAAGGGCTGGGGGTGTAGCTTGGAGGTAGAATGTCCCTGGGTTCAATCCTCAGTACCAAAAAAAAAAAAAGAACATCTTATTGTGCCACATTATGAAAGCATTCCAATGAGAACACGTCAAAAAGGACGCAAGAGCCAACTTGAAGGGCTTCCCACTGGCCAAAGTAGGGACAATTTGTACCTCAAAATAAACAATGATTTTAAAGGATTTTAACCCATGGGAAAAATAGGAAACCTAAAGTCCACAAAGATAAGATTTTTTTTTATTTTTGGTATATACCCAAAAGTAGAATTTCTAGATCACAGGGTAACTTTAAGTTTAATTTTTAGTACTGGGGAGTGAATCCAGGGGCATTCTGCCTCCCAGCTACACCACAGCTCTCCTTTTTTTTTTTTTTCTTTTTTGGTACTGCGATTGAACCCAGGGGCATTCTACCTCTGAGCTACACCCCCAGCCGTATTTTATTTTTATTTTGAAACAGAGTCTCACTAGGTTGATGAGAGTCTCACTACTTGCTAAGGCTGTCCTGAAACCTGCGATCCTCCTGCCTCAGCCTCCCAAGTACTGAGATTATAGGTATGTGCCACCACGCCCAGTGATCTGATTTATATTTTTAAAGGATCCTTCAAGCTACTGTGTGAGAGCAAGGGCAGAAGCACACAGAGCAGTCGGACAGCCACAGTGAGAATCCAGGCCGGACATGATGATGCTAAGGGCCTAGGGCAGCAACAGGAGCAGTGATGAGCAGTCCAAGGAGGACTCTGTTAGGCACGGCCAATAGGATTCGCTTCTGGAATACCCATAGGATGGGAAAGAAAGAAGGAAACAAGAATAACTCCTAGGTGTGGTGACAGGGCAAATAGGTTGAAAGTACTGTGTGGGAGCCGAGCGTGGTGGTGCATGCTTGTAATCCCAGTACTTGGGAGGCTGAGACCAGAGGATCGGGGTTCGCAGCCAGCCTCAGCTACTTAGTGAGGCCCTCCGCAACTTAGTGAGACCCCGTTTCAAAATAAAGAATAAAAAAAATAGGGCTGGGGGTGCAGCTCGGAGGTAGAATGCCCCAGGGTTCAATCCCCAGTACCGCAAAAAAAAAAAAAAAAGAAAGTACTGCGTGGGGAGATGTGGAAATGATGGAGACAGGAAAATAAGTGTTAGACCCAGTACATGTGAAATATGAGAGTAATATCATATATTACTGTTAATATCATTTCCTAATAGTCATCTGAGTGTCTAGTACATAGAAAGCACTAAATGGCAGACATTATTATTATTGAAAATCATAGTAAATATAAGATTATTTTGACAATAAATAATCAGAAAGTACAAGAATCCAGAAGCAGTTTGATTTTGACATTCCTGCTATTTACATTAACTGAAATTCTTTTTGTGTGTGTGTGGTACTAGGAATGGAACCCAGGGGCATTCTACCTCTGAGCTACCCCCCCAGCCCTGTTTTATCCTTTTATTTTGAAATAGGGTCTCACTAAGTTGCAGAGGGCGTCACTAAGTTGACAAGGCTGGTCACAAACCTGCAATCCTCCTGTCTCAGCCTCCCAAGTACTGCGATTACAAGAATGTGACACCACGCCCGGCCTGAAATTCATTTTTAATTCTTCCCTATGACATCTTACTAATACTTGGGGAGAAATCCAAAGATCATTCTGATTAACTGACTGTCTTTAAGAAAAATCACAATGCTCAATCAAATAAAAAGAAAAAATGAGTTTGCTTTCTACTCTCTCTGAGAGATAAGTCAAACACAGACAGAATTTCACACAAGGAAGCATCAACCTCAATTTGATATATCTTTTGTGCATGTGTGACACTTGGGATTGAATTCAGGGGCGTTCTACCTCTGAGCTACACCCCCAGCCCTTTTTATTCTTTATTTGGAAACAGGGTCTTGCTAAGTTACCATGCACTGGCCTCAAACCTGTAAAACTCCTGTCTCAGTCTCCCAAGTACTGGAATTACAGATGTCCATCACCAGGCCCAGCTTATTTGATACCTATTAATCCAGAATCCAATACTTGTGCATTCAGAATGGCTACTGCAACCATCCAACATAAAAGCAAAAACGAAACTCTGTCCGTAGCTTCTTTGATCTGTGGTTCCCACCTCAGTGCCCAGAGCTTCAGGAAATCAGAAAGTAGTAAGAGCAGTATTCCAGGTATTTGTAATTTTTCAAGAAGTATAATAGAACTCTTACATTACTAATTTGTCTACCCACATAAGCTAATTAAAATGTCAAATCTCTTTCGCTTTTGGCTACAAAACAACGATGTTAACTTGGTGTGACACTCTGAAGCTAAGTGGCGTATATGCTGTCTACCAGGAGAAAAAAATAGAAAAACGAACAATTGTATAATACAGGATTGCAGACTAAATCTTTCAAATAATGTGCTTATAGGTTTTTGGTTTCTAAAATACAAAAAGACGACCCTTCATTGGGTGAACTGATATGGTGGCAAAGCCTTATGTATGGGAACAAAGACTTTGATGCACACTCTCATGGTTCAGATCCCAGCTGTGTGACCCCAGACTCGTCACTTACCCTTTCTACTAAGTCATCTAATAAAATGGGGATAGTAGAGCCGGGCGTGGTGGCACACGCTTGTAATCCCAGTACTTGGGAGGCTGAGACAGAAGGATCACGGGTTCGCGGCCAGCCTCAGCTACTTAGTGAGGCCCTCCACAACTTAGTGAGACCCTATTTCAAAATAAAGAATGAAAAATAGGGCTTGGGGTGTAGCCCAGAGGTAGAATGCCCCTGGGTTCAATCCCCGGTACTGCCAAAAAAATAAAAAATAAAAATAAATAAAATGGGGATAGTGACAGTACCTATGTCACAGAGCTGCTGAAAGGACAAAATGAGTTAATATTGTCAATAACATATAATATAGTATAATAATGCCTAGGCAGCGCCTGGACCTCCGGGTAGCCGAGGACAATGGTAACTGCCTGAACCTGTATCTTCTCATATGTCTCTCAAAATAACACAGGGAGCTGGGCAGTCATGGGTTCAGTAACAGGGCACATAGTTAGGATGAGTGAAGCCCTGGTTCAACCCCCAGCACCCCTAAAACACTTTTAATAAAATTAAATTTAAAAGCCAGGCGTGGTGGCACACACTTGTAATCCCAGTACTTGGGAGGCTGAGACAGGAGGATCGCAGGTTCAAAGCCAGCCTCAGCAACTTAGCAAGGCTCTCAGCAACCTAGTGAGACCCTGTTTCCAAATGAGATATAAAATTGGACTTGGGGGTGTAGCTTGGAGGTAGAATGCCTCTGGGTTCAATGACCAGTACTACACACACACACACACACACACACACACACACACACACAAACAAACAGAAAGAGAGTAAGAGGCCTAAAAATGCTACAAAACCTCCCATGGGAAGAAAAAGTCCACCCAAAATGTGAAAATACTGAAAACGTTTTCTGTGGGCTCAGAGCCCTGTTTCTGGAGAAGGGGCATGATTCCAGGAGGAAAAAGTGAAAAGTTGTACAAATAAATTACAAAACCTACATGAAATGAATAATTTTCTAGGGAAATGCAGATTAACAAAACTGACACCATCAGTGTAAGAAAATTTTGGCAGATCAGTTTCTGCAGAAAAATAGAGAAAGTAGATCTGAGCGTGGTGGTGCACGCCTGTAATCCCAGTACTTGGGAGGCTAAGTCAGGAGGATCGCAGGTTCGAAGCCAGCCTAAGCAACTTCGTGAGGCTCTCAGCAACTTGGTGAGACCATGTTTCCAAATAAAAAACTAAAAATGGGCTGTGGGTGTAGCTCAGAGGTAGAGTGCCCGTGGGTTCAATCCCTAGCACCACAAAGAAAAAGAAAAGAAAAATAAAGTAATTAAGAAACTACCCCACAAAAAAGGACCAGCTCCAAACCTCCAAATATGAGATAGTTCCAACACTATAAATTATTCCAGGGCACTGAAAAGAAGGGAAAACTTCCTACTTTTATGAAGCAACACTGATACTATATCAGATAAAGGCAAAGCAAAGAAAAAACATAGAGAGACCAATGGTACCCATGAATATTGCTATAAAAATCTAATCAAGCCAGGCGTGGCGGCACGAACCTGTAATCCCAGTACTTGGGAGGCTGAGACAGGAGGATCGCTGGTTCGCGGCCAGCCTCAGCTACTTAGTGAAGCCTCCACAACTTAGCAAGACCCTGTTTCAAAATAAAGAATAAAAAATAGGGCTGGGGGTGTGGCCTGGAGGTAGAATGACCCTGGGTTCAATCCCCAGTACCGCAAAACAAAAAATCCAATCAAAATATTAGAAACACAGCCAGGCGTGATGGTGCACACCTGTAATTCTTGAATTAAGTGCTCATGCGCCGGCGTGGTGGTGCACACTTGTAACCCCAGTACTTGGGAGGCGGAGACCAGAGGATCCGGGTTCGCGGCCAGCCTCAGCTACTTAGTGAGGCCCTCCTCAACTTCGTGAGACCCGGTTTCAAAATAAAGTCTAAATAATAGGGCCGGGGGTGTAGCTTAGAGGTAAAACGCCCCTGGGTTCAATCCCCAGTACCACACAAAAAAAAGTGCTCATCTCAGCCTAAAAAAACTTCATTTATAAAATATGATGAAGCCGGGCGTGGTGGCGCACGCTTGTAATCTCAGTACTTTGGGAGGCGGAGACCGGAGGATCCGGGTTCGCAGCCAGCCTCAGCTCTCTCTCTCTCTCTCTCCTTAGTGAGGCCCTCCGCAACTTCGTGAGACCCGGTTTCAAAATAAAGTATAAAAAATAGGACCGGGGGTGTAGCGTGGAGGTAGAACGCCCCTGCGTTCAATCCCTGGTACCGCAAAAAATAATAATAATAAATAAATAAATAAATAAACAAATAAATAAATAAAATATGATGAGAGCCGAGCATGGTGGCACATGCCTGTAATCTCAGTACTTGGGAGACTGAGACAGGAGGATCGCAGGTTCAAGCCCATCCTCCACAACTTAGTGAGGCTGTCAACAACTTAGCAAGACCCTGTTTCAAAATAACAATAATAATAATAATAATAATAATAATAATAGGTCTGGGGTGTAGCTTGGAGGTAGAATGCCCCTGGGTTCAATCCCCAGTACCACAAAAAATAAAAATAAAAAATAAAAATGATAAGATTCTCAGAGTCAGAAAAAGTTATATAATTAAATCTGGATGCAGTATTTTGCTCTTCTCACATTTATTTATTTATTTATTTATTTATTTATGTATTTATTTATTTTGCAGTACTGGGGATTGAACCCAGGGGTATTCTACCTCCAAGTTACATCCCCAGTCCTATTTTTTATTATTAATTTTGAAACAGGTTCTCACTAAGTTGCGGAGGCCTCACTAAGTAGCTGAGGCTGGCCTCAAACCAGCGATCCTCCTGTCTCAGCCTCCCAAGTACTGGGATGACAAGCGTGTACCACCACGCCCGGCCTGCTCTTCTCACATTTACTTGTGGTTTTTGTGTTTTAGTTTTTGGTGCTGGAGACCAAACCCAGGGCCTCAGCATGCTGAGCCTATACTCCACCACTGAGCTACACCCCAGCATTTACTCATGTTTTTCAATCTGCAAGACTAAAACCCATCTAAAGAGAGAAATATCAGAAAAATGCTTCTGAAAAAGACATTTTAAAAGCATATTTGAGCCGGGCGTGGTGGCGCACGCTTGTAATCTCAGTACTTTGGGAGGCGGAGACCGGAGGATCTGGGTTCGCGGCCAGCCTCAGCTCTCTCTCTCTCTCGCTCTCGCTCTCGCTCTCTCTCTCTCTCTCTCTCTCCTTAGTGAAGCCCTCCACAACTTCGTGAGACCCGGTTTCAAAAATAAAGTATAAAAAATAGGGCCGGGGGTGTAGCGCGGAGGTAGAACGCCCCTGGGTTCAATCCCCAGTACCGCAAAAAAAAGAAAAAAGCATATTTGAGGCCGGGCATGGTGGTGCACGCTTGTAATCTCAGTACTTGGGAGGCTGAGATAGGAGGATTGCAGGTTCACGGCCAGCCTCAACTACTTAGTGAGGCCCTCCGCAACTTAGTGAGACCCTGTTTCAAAATAAAGAATAAAAAATAGGGCTGGGGGTGCAGCTCAGAGGTAGAATGCCCCTGGGTTCCATCCCCAGTACCGCAAAAAATAAAAAAAGCAGATCTGAGCCAGGCATGGATGCATATGCCTATGATCCCAGTACTTGGGAAGCTGAGACAGGAGGATCACAAGTTCGAGGCAGCCTCAGCAACTTAGTGAGACCCTCAGCCATTTAGTGAGACCCTGTCTTACAGTAAAAAATAAAAAGGGATAGGGGTGTAGCTCAGAGGTAGAATGGCCCTGGGTTAAATCCCCAGTACCAAGGGATAAAAAAAAAAAGCAGATCTGAGCCAGGCAGGGTATGGTGGTACATGCTTTTAGTCTCAGCTACTCAGAAAGCTGAGAAAGGAAGATCTCAAGTTCAAGGCCAGCCTGGGCAACTTGGCAAGACTCTGTCTTAAAATAAAATTTTTAAAGCCGGGCGTGGTGGCGCATGCTTATAATCCCAGTACTTGGGAGGCGGAGACCAGAGGATCCGGTTCGTGGCCAGCCTCAGCTCTCTTTCTCTCTCTCTCTCTCTCTCTCTCTCTCTCCCTGTCTCTCTCTCTCTACTTAGTGAGGCCCTCCGCAACTTCCTGAGACCCGGTTTCAAAATAAAGTATAAAAAATAGGGCCAGGGGTGTAGCTCGGAGGTAAAACGCCCCTGGGTTCAATCCCTGGTACCGCAAAAAAATAAATAAATAAATAAAATTTTTAAGCCAGGAATGGTGGCACATGCCTGAAATCCCAGTACTTGGGAGGCTGAGACAGGAGGATCACAGGTTTGCAGCCAGCCTCAGCTACTTAGTGAGGCCCTCCACAACTTAGTGAGGCACAGTTTCAAAATAAAGAAAAAAAAGCCAGGCATGGTGGCGCACGCTTGTAATCCCAGTACTTTGGGAGGCAGAGACCAGAGGATCCGGGTTTGCGGCCAGCCTCAGCTCTCTCTCTCCCTCTCTCCCTCTCTCCCTCTCTCTCTCTCTCTCTCTCTCTCTCTCTCTACTTAGTGAGGCCCTCTGCAACTTTGTGAGACCCGGTTTCAAAATAAAGTATAAAAAAATAGGGCCGGGGGTGTAGCGCGGAGGTAGA
>PVJS01057800.1:0-11958 GCA_004027185.1 Glis glis
CAAAAAAAAAAAAAAAAAGAAGACTGGGAATGAACCTACCATTTGACCCAGCAATACCACTTTTAGGCATCTACCCAAAAGAACTGAAACCAAACTACCAGCAGACTAATGCATGCTTATCTGTGTTTATGGCGGCACAATTCACAATTGCCAAACTATGGAACCAGTCAAGATGTCCATCAACAGATGAATGGATTACAAAACTATGGGATACGTACACAATGGAATTTTATGCAGTCATATAGAAAAACAAAATTGACATTTGCAGGGAAATGGATGGGATTAGAGAACATTATACTAAATGAGATTAGTCAGACACAAAAAGTGAAAAGTTGGATGCTCTCCCTAATATGCGGAAGCTAGGGAGAATAAGGCATAGGAGGGACTCCAGACAAAGATGGAGAAAACCCTAGATGAGTAAACAAGGTGACCTAACTGAGGAAGATGGGAGGGGGAAGAGGGAAACACCCTAATGCACAGGATGTACATTCACAAATTTATCAAAGAAAACTACTATGCTGAGCACCAGAAGGAGGGAAGGGGGAAGGAAGGGGGTGGGAATTGGGGGAGGGCTAATTGACCGATGTGTGTATGTATACTTCTACCACCCTGAAACCCATCAAGATGTATGATTGCAATGCGCCAATAAAAACAAAAAAACAAGGAGCTGGGGTTGTGGCTCAGTGATAGAGAACTGGCCTAGCATTTTTGCAGGTGTGGGTTCAATCCCAAGAGAGCAAAAATGGAAAAGACTAAGTTTTAAAAACAGTAAGGTATTGTGTTTTCTTCATATCCTGGTGTGCTTAAGGAGGCACAGCACCAAGAGTGCATATCGAGCCAGGCTGTCCCTCGGGGTTTTCATTTGCTTCTTTGTGTGCATGGGGACACCAAGTCAACTGGACCAAATCCATGACCTAGGAAGCAGCACTTGAGTGTCCCCACTGAAGGTATTCACAGGACTGATAAATGCTGCCCTGATGTCCCCCTGTGGCCTGCAGAGGTGGTCACAGGGAGCAGGTGAGAAAATCCCATGGGGCCCAGGGAACTCCTTAGAAGGGAAGAGACTGAGACCTCAATTTCTAGTGACTGAGATCCAACATCCTGAATTTTCTTGTGCTGTGTTAAATAATCCTGACTGAAGACCAGATCGCTGCTGGACTTTTTCACAGGCGCCTGAGAAAGAGCTCCCTGAAACGAAAAGAAACATCAGGAGCTACTGGACAAAGGCAGAGTACAGAGCCCTGGGAAAGGAGCTGGCTGTGGCAAATCTGGTTGAGGCCGGGCATCCCCAGGTGGCCTCAGTACAGGCAGCTGGCCCTAAAGAAAAGTGGGTGACAAATTGAGGTCCACCATACAGTGTCAATTGTGAACCAAAATGTGAGGCCACCTTGGCCCAGGTCAGCAGCAAGAGCCTGGGAAGGATGAAGAAGGAAACTGCAGGGAACTGTCTTCAACTGCCACTGAAGTTATGGCAACAAGAGCCTGACCCCAGCCTGGCCACTGCTCCCAAGGACACTGCCATTCAACTCATGTGAAAATGCTGCAGAACTGGCCATGTGCCTCTGCATGTCTCTGCAACCCAGTGCAAGGAGCCCAGGAGCCCAAGAGAGAAACAGAATGACTGGGTTATATCACCATCAGTGTAAGGAAAAGCCCATGTCTATTCAGGAAGATTTAGACATCAATAGACACTAAAAGAAACTAAGAGGCCAAGCTTATTTAGTCTTATTTAGAAGCTATTTAGAAGCTTATTTAGAAGCTAAGTTTAGTCTTAGAAACCAAGGAAATAGGGCAAGATGAAAGAGTTTTGGAAAAGAATGTTGGTGTTATATAATGAGATAAATGTACTAAAGCCACAGACCTGTATGCATTACAGTGATTAAAATTGTAATTAGAAATATTTTCGCATACCTTACCAGAACAAAGCAAAGAACAAAGAAAGATGAGATTACAAAGAACACAGAGAGGTACAATTACATGTAGGTGTAATGAATCAATTATTAGAAGTTACTTATTAAGTTTTTAAAAATAAATTCACTGTTAAAATGACCAAAATTACAACTTGAAAAAGCCAAGTGTTTTCATACCATTTTTCCTAATACATAGGTTATTTTATAGTGGTAATCTCTCTATATGACTTGCTTTCCCCAAATTATTTTAATGGGTCAACAAACGCTATTTAAGTAGTTGTATAACTCACCAAGTTATTGATGTCATAGTAAATTTTGTCACTATAAGACATTTTGATTATTTGCTGATATTTGATATTGTAAAAATGGCAGGAGACAACCAGGGCATATTTTACTTTATTTAGATTTATTTCCTGAGATAAGATGCCAAAATTTATAATTACTGAAATAAACATATATTTTCACATATATTGCTAAATTTCTCCTCAAAGTGTTCATAGTAAATTGTTTTCCTTCAAGCAGACTATGGAAGAGCTAAACTTAATACACTTTTGTAGCATCAGGCATTATCAGATTTGAAAACCTTTATGGCTTGAAAGTTAAAAATATCACATGATTTTTTTATTTGCATTTCTGTCAAGACTGATCATTGTCACATGTGTATATTTAGGCTGTTTCCCTTGTAAATTATTTGCTCATATCCTTTGCTTAATTATTTGCTAATCTCCTTAAACTTGCTCAAAAGGCAAAATCATAGGATATTCACTAATATTAACCAATTTTTTAAATTAACCACTTTTGCATGCTGTAGTGAAGCTCTTTCAGTGTTTCGCGTGGGTATGCTGCCTGCTACTGCACAGAGGGAAGGGAAGTGAGAGGATCTGAGAGCAATTCCCAGAGACACAGTTACCTCCTAGGAGGGGACCACGCAGGGAGGAAGGAGGTACCTGGTCCCTTCTCAGATCTGAGAGTGATTCCCAGACACAGTTACCTCCTAGGAGGGGACCACGCAGGGAGGAAGGAGGTACCTGGCCCCTTCTCAGGCATGCCCATCTCCACAGCTACACGGGGGCTGTGCACCTCACTGTAGTAAACAAGCAGTTCCACGTCCCGATCAAACTTGTGTCCTTCAGCCAAGGAAACCTGATGGGCCCAGCAGAGGAGCCCCGTGAGAACCATCATTGTTTGCTCCTGGAGCTGAGGTCAGAACTGGGACCATGGGCTTCTTCCCAGAATGAGTGTGACCAGGAGCAGAGGCGAGAGTGGAGAGCAGATGCTGGGCACTGAACAGGGGCAAGGAGGGACAGCGGTAGAACTCCCTCCTGGATCACAGGGACAGGTCAGAAGCATCTGGGGAGGGCAGACAAGGTCAAGCCCCAGGGGACAGGGGTCTGGCAACAGCAGTCCTCGCTCAATTACCTGAGCAGACCTCTTGTCATCTCCAAGGTACTGCATGGGACTCAAGGGGGAGTTGAATCGGACTCTCTGGATGCCATGCTGGGAGCTGATGGTGGCGGCCATGGCCAGCGTGTAGGGCAGGTCCTCCAGGGTGACTATGTGAGTCTTAGTATCCAGGCAGCTGTCCATGGCTTGTTCTGTAAAAGGTGACTTTAGTCCTGTTTCCCGTGCCAACACTACTTGGGCACACCCATAAATGCAAGGGCAGTTCCCCAGTCATGCCACAGGTCATGTTTAAAGGTGAGACATACTGACCAGAGTGTTGGTTTGTAAGATTCAGAGTGGCCAGGAGCACATAGCGCAGGGCCCCATCTGCTTCAGGGTGAGCTCAACCTTTGACCCAGGCTGAAGGTTGCCCACATTGCAACAGAAGACATCTCTGGAGTACCTGTCATCATCCCATATATAGGCGTGGAGGTTATGGTACATTTCACTCTCACACTTCCTTCGGACCTAGGAGAACAGGATGAGTGGTGGGAAAGAAAGGAAACATGAAATGATGAGAACGATGGGGCAGAAAATAAAGACTGTTTGCTGGGGTCTCCACCCAGTGCCATGAAAGGGCCTGGTGGACTAGCAGAAGCCTGCTCTAGAGTACCGGGCCTCTTCCACATGGCAGTGACTCAGCATATCAATGGCAAAGATGGCGCTGGCGGACCCCTCAGAGGGAGGTCCCGCAGATAGCCCCACCTAACCTCAGGAGGGCTATGATAGGCAGTTACCTCCTTCCGTGCTCACAGACAACAGGTGCCTCTACCTATGATAGGTTACAGGGGGGCGTGGTGACCCGACCCTCGCGTGCCATTGGGTCACACCCTACTGCTTGGGAGTTTCCTCTATGGCCTCTACTTTAAAGGAGGGATTGGCTTTCTAATAAACGAGATTGTGCTCGACATGTCTCCCGGCCCGTGGTGTGTTTTTTCGGGCCGTCCGGAGTTTGCTCCCCTGTCAGTATCGTGCCACTCTTGGGCGGGAACCAAGAACTGTTGGAGAGGACTGTGATGGGTCCTATTCTCCAAATATCTCTGACTTTTTAAAATGATTTTTAGGAAAATAACACATAGTAGCCAGTGGAGGAAGGAACATTCCACACCAGCATTTTTGCAAAATTGCACTTGATAGAGATTCCAAAGAATATCGAGAAAGGAAAAAAGAAACGGGGAGATAATGTTCTCATCCCTAGTACCTCCTCCTTGTCCTGTAATTCTGCCACAATTTTCTTCCCATCCACCAGGGCCTTAAAGCTATAGACAGCAGAGTCTTCATCCATGGGGAACACAAAGGACGCCACCAAAGGGAAGTTCTCCTCATTCTCATAGTTTAAGGTGCAGACACACTCGCCACAAACTCATGGATGGACAGTGTCACACAGATGCTCTTTGGTGCTACTGGGGAGAGATCAGGGGTCAAGAGTTCAATAAGCTTTAATACGGCACCTCCCTCAGGCTAGGAATTGGGCTAGGTACCAAAGATACAATGTCACCCAAGAATCATATATCAGGCTTACCTGTCTCTGCTTCTTGGGTGAGTAAGCTTCAGGAGCCCACGGTGCTGACATAATGTGGTGGTAGAAAAGATAGTAGGCCACAATGGCATGCCATGCTTCTCACTAGCATAAAAATATATGGAGAGGATGAGGGTTGGATATAAAAAGAAGGAAGGTAGAGAGAATGTTTTGAAGACTCCAATAGTAAGAGTCCTAAAGCACTATTCCCAAGTTGGGAATATTTAAGATCTGCCATGTGCCCAGTAAAAACCAAATCTCTGAAAAACCTTGAGGTTGCTTCAAATACCAAGTGAATGTTGTCAAAGGTGTGTAATACACCCCTCCTTAGGGATATTGACTTGGCATTGCAACCTTAACCCTGCTGAAACCCAGTATTCTAAAATGAGAACCATAGCAATTGATATCACATATTATTCAATAGAGAAGTTCTTACATTACCCTGGCCCATAGACGGCACCTGAGCAATGTCAGTGGGTACCAGTTTTGTTCCTGTTGTGGTTGTCATTATTACTCAATGGACCTTGCTGTTAATGACTTTGCATCACGCTATTCAGAGACTTGCACATGAAAAGCTGTGTGATCCTCAATGGACTACTATATTTTAGACCACATACTTTGTAAGTTTCCTTTTGGGACTCAGAATTGAAACAAACCACTATTTGTTTTCTCAGTCCAAATGATATAACATACAAGTATTATATATGCACCATATCTTCTATTTAAAATCAGCTTGTCCCCAACATATTACTACAATTTTGTTATAATCTTGGACAAAGATTCCATGTGATATAATAAAAAGCAAAGGAACAGATTTTATGTATCTGGGTTATGATTTACATGATGATTCTTGTATCCAGAGAGTCCACAGGTAAGTTGGATCTTTGTGACGGGCCTGAGAGCTGCTCTGGAACCTTCTAAACTAGGTCACATACTTGGTTGCCTCTCCCTTTTCTGACAAAGTGTGACCTGAGCTGCCATCTCAGGACTAACAAGGGGCTTCCCCGGAAACCAGGCCTACAGGAGTTAAAATGTCACTGCCTGGCTCTCAGGGCACACTGGAGAACCATGACACACATGAGCTTATCCAGGGGACCAGAGGAACACGAGTCATACAGAACCCCAGCCCCAGCCCAGAAGAACACAGGGCTCTTGAGAAGCACAGCATTCCTTTCTGGAACATTCTCAGCCCTAGATTCTGAAGTTTTGGACAGACTGTTCCTAGGCCCTCAACTCTCATTCTAATCTCACTTTAGGGCTGGTGACATAGCTCAGCAGGAGAGTGCTTGACTAGTTTGTGCAAGATTCTGTGTTAGATCCCTACACACGTGCACACACACACACACACACACACACACACACCTTTATAGCAACCTAGAATAATGCCCACTCTGCCCATCTGTCTGCTATCACTTGTTTCCTAATCACCTAGCCCAGCTCACATACATGCACACTGATCCACCAGGCTCCTCACCCCACATCTGTTGATTTCAGCAATTGGATCAACACTGCGTGGTAAATGACTCACGTGTTGACAGCAGCACAGGGGGCAGTGGCAGGTCAGGGAGAGGAGGCCAGGCTGAGAAAAAGGCTTCCAAGAAGACCCTGCAGTGGGCAAGCAGAAGAGGCTGGGGCTTGAAGGGAGGAGATTCTAACAGCAGCAGCAGGAGACTCATACAGGAGTGAAGCAGCTGGAGGCCTCCTGCCAGGCAAACAAAGCTCTCAGGCTGCCCTGGCTTCACACCAGGCCTGTGAGAAGGGACACAGGCCAGCCCCCAAAGTCAACTGCCTTCATTTCTGGATTCCAGCCCCAGGACAAATCTCTCCTGGTGGAGAAGTAGCTGGGCAGCACCCTCTCCTGCCCTTTTCAGTACCAGCAGAATGAGTTTGGGTAAGAACTAGCTCTGTCTCTCAGAATGGCTCTTCAGAAAGCGCCTAGCAATACCTTGGGTAAAGACTGGCCACAGAGCTGAACTGGGTCACAGCCTGGAATCCAAGGCTGCTGGGTGGACAGAGGGCTCCTCTCTGAGCAAGTAGCTAGGTGCAGGTGGGACCCTTAGGAATGCAGGGGTCTGCCTAACAACCAGTCAGAAGCAGGCAGTGAGGGAAGGAGTAGGGGAACCCCAGGGGCCACATCCTGCAGCCCCCTGCAGGGGGAAGTGGAGAATGAGGGTAAGGCCAAGGAGATTTGGGGTGGGGAGAGCAGGTGGCTCCAAAAGAGAGATTTCACATTTAAATTCCAGTCCTACATTCTCAGTGCCCGGGTATTTACAAAAGAGACAGCTTCAGTCTCTTCAACTTCTATTTAGATGGACCTAGGGGCTGCACTGATTGAGGTAGCTGGAAGATTAGTCTCATTTCCACAGCATGAACTTGCACAAGAACACAGTGATATTATATTTAAATTTCAGTCCAAATGCGGTAAATACACACAATGGTATTCTACTTAGCCTTAAAGAACAAAATTGTGTCATTTGCAGGAAAATGGATGGAACTAGAGTATATTATACTGAGATCAGCTGGCTCAGAAAATCAAATATTGTATGTTCTCATATGTGGAACTAGAAAGAAAATAGGAAGCACAAGGGACTTCAAATAATGTGGAGAGAGACCTGTAGAATCATGGAAGCGAATTGGGAGAGGAAGGTAAGAAGGGGAAAAGGAGTGAGGAAGGAAACAACACAAATAATACTATGGAAATATAGTAAGGTATTATTACGAATTTTACTAACATGTAAGGGGAGAGAGGAGAGAGCAACAGGGTGGGATGCAGAAGGAAATACCCCAATACCCATGTACATTGTATCACCTCGAACCTCACTATAATGTATAATTGCAGTGCACTAATCAAGGTATTTTTAAAAATTCAGTCTTAGATTCTCGGTACCCAACTATTTACACAAGGAACAACAACGTCAGTCTCTTCAATTTCTATATAGACGGATTTGGGACCACCACTAACTGGGTGGGGTGGAGGAATAGTCTCATTTCCACAGAACAAACTGTCAAAATTGAGAGAAAAATAAATCTTTAGAAAGAGAGAGAAGGAAGAGGTAAAAGGGAGGGAGACAGAAAAGAGGAGAAGAGAAAGAGAGTTGGAAGAGGGGCAATGAAATTATCAGAAGATAGCTAAATTCCCTCTCCAGCCCCCCACCCTAAGATTCCCCTAATCTGCCAACACCTCAGAAACACACCAAGACTAAATTCCCCTCCCCCTGAGGCTTGCAGTTAGAACAAGCACCAACATATTTGAGGATTAGGGAAAGGGAGGCAGAAGGGGAGGCTCTGAGGATTAAGGTGCAGGGGTGGGATCCTGCTCAGGAGTGGAAGTGAGGTCACCTACCTTCTCCTCAAGACTCCAGTGCTCTGAGTCTCTACAAAATGAAAGCAGCTGCAGTCAACATTTCCTGGAAGGCCTGCCCCCACCTAGGGAGCAGTTATAAAGCAGAAAGATATCAGATTCAATGGGAAATTCATAACCTTTCTGGCTTCTGCATGCTTCTATAACTCTGAATCTCATTATGATGTGAAGTACAATGCACCAATCAAAGGATATAAAAATTTTTCTGAACTATCCATTACAGTAAGGTTATAATTTTAAATATTCTGCTAACCAGTAAACACAGTCACTCCTGTCTTAAACATCCATGTTTTCTTTCCTGCACTTGCCTTTTTGGGGAAGAATGCTGAAATAGGCATGCTTCACAAACTTTTCTCTTTATTCTTTAGATATGCAAGCACACACGTGCACACTCATAAAAAATTTACCACTTGTCTCTCTAAAGAAACAGATGTCAATACAAAAAATTCATAAACACAGGTAATGTTAAAATGGTTTAGAAAATCTCTTGGAATTTTGCCTTAACAGTTTTCCTCTGATATGTATTTAAAAAAAAAAAAACTAGTCCTCTCCTGATCCTCTCCCAGTGACATTACTTTTCTTCACAGGGTCAGATTTACTGGGTAAGAGTCTGAACTGAGATTTCTTTAGTGGAGGGCAGAAGCAAAAGTAGAATCCAGGTGTTCTGACTTGCCATTGAGTTCTCTGTCTGCTTCGTAAACTTATAATGCCTACTGAAATATCCATGGACAGTCTTCAATGGTCTTGGTGCTACATAATTTTAATTGATCTCTGAACAGTTATCATAAAAATAAAAATTCTAAATAAAAAATGACTCAACGCTTTTTATAAGAGAATATGTACTAAATCAGAAATGTTATTTATCTTACATAAAACAAGTTAAATGTTTTGAAATATAAAAAGTCTAATACAAAAGAATTTTTCATAAGTCAATTCATGCCGGGCGTGGTGGCGCATGCTTGTAATCCCAGTACTTTGGGAGGCAGAGACCAGAGGATCCGGGTTTGCAGCCAGCCTCAGCTCTCTCTCTCTCTTTCTCTCTCTCTGTCTCTCTCTCTCTCTCTCTCTGTCTCTCTCTCTCTCTCTATCCTTGTCTCTCTCTCTTTCTCTCTCTCTCTCTCTACCTAGTGAGGCCCTCTGCAACTTCATGAGAACCAGTTTCAAAATAAAGTATAAAAAAATAGGGCCGGGAGTGTAGCGTGGAGGTAGAACGCCCCTGGGTTCAATCCCCAGTACCGCAAATAAATAAATAAATAAATAAATAAATAAATAAATAAATAAGTCAATTCATCAAAATGACTTGCAAAAATTTAGACATAATTTCAGACTTATAGAAACCTTGAAGCAATGATACAAAGAATCCATATATACTCATTACTCAGATTCTTTCTTTTTTTGGTGCCTTGTAATTTTACATCATATTGGGGTTATAGAGTGTCAGAAAAAATATAGGCACACAACTCTTGGTGTCCTCCCCACCAGGTCCCTCCCCCTTCCCTCACCATGCATGTCTTTGAGATTAAAATTGGTAGTTTTGTATGCATTCATAACATTATTTCTTAATTTTCCTGAGAGCATTTCCTTTATTTTTATACTTTTATTAGGCATTATAGTCTCACATCATAATGTAGTTCATAATGATAGTGACATACATGCACATAGCACTTGGTGGGCTCCCCCTGGCTCCCTCTCCATTCTCCACCCTTCTACATACATGATATTGAGATTGACATTGGTATTCTCACATATGTACACAATGTCAATGGATGTGATTCCTTCATTGATTCTACCTCTCCCATCCATACCTTCCCCTACACCACCTCCCTGGTTCCATGGGAGTTTCTCCTCCATTATCTGAAGTTGCACTTGTATCTTGATTACTCCCTAGCTTCCACATATGAGAGAAAATATATGACCCTTTACTTTCTGTGACTGGCTAATCTCAGCATAATATTCTCCAGGTCCATCCATTTTCCAGAAAATGACATAATTTTGTACTTCTTTATTGCTGAGTAAAATTCCATTGTGTGTATATCATATAATTTTGTAATGCATTCATCTGTTGATTGATACCTCTATTGGTTCCATAATTTTGCTATTGTAGATTGTGCTGCTATAAACATGGTCATGCATACATTACTATCATATTCTGATTTCAGTCCCTTTGTAAAGATACCCAGGAGTGGTATAGCTGGATCATATGGTGGATCCATTCCCAGTTTTCTGTGGTGTCTCCAAACTGATCTTCATAGCTGCTACACTAATTTGCAATCCCACCAATATGTAGAAGAGTTCCTATTTCCCCACATCCTGGCCAGCATTTATGGTTGTTTGACTTCTTGATGATTGCCATTCTGATTGGGGTTAGATGGAATCTCAGTGTAGTTTTGATTTGCATCTCCCTGATTACTAATGATGTTGAACATTTTTTCATGTATTTATTGGCCATTTCTTCTTTTGTCTATTTCTTCTTTTGTCTATTCAGTTCAATTGCCCATTTCTTGATTATGTTATTTGTTTTTTAGTGTCAAGTCCTTTAAGTACTTTGTATACTCTAGATATTAGTCCTCTACTACAGGAATAGCTCGCAAAGATCTTTTCCCATTCTGTAGGCTCTCTCTTTAGACTCTTGATGGTTTCCTTTGATGAGCAGAAACTTTCTAGTTTAATTCCATCCCATTTATTAATTAATTCTTGTTTTAATTTCCTGAGCTTTGGGGGTTTTATTGAGGAACTTTCTACCTTTGCCTATATGTTGGAGTGTTGGGCCTATTCCCTTCTCTAGTTGCTTCAGAGTCTCTGGTCTAAGTTTCAGGTCTTTTGTCTATTTCCAATTGACTCTTGTGTGGGGTGAAAAGTAGGGGTTTAATTTCATTTTCTGCAAATGGATAACCAGTTTTCCCAACACCATTTATCGAAAGGCTGTCTTTTCTCCAACGTATTGCGTTATTTCAACTGTTACATCCTTTATGCCTTTGCTCCCTCTCCTCCCTTCCCTAATCCCCCGCAGTCACTCCTTTGGAGTCTCTGGTCATCTATCTGATGTTACCATTATATTATGCTTAGTGCTCTTCCATCTCTCGTGTGTGTGTGTGTGTGTGTGTGTGTGTGTGTGTGTGTGTGTTTATACATTTGTTTCCGAAGCAAAGTTAGTTGTAGACAGGAGCTGTGGACATGTGCTTCTTTTCTGATACTTTACATAAAATGTGTTTGTAAAAGAGAATACATCCTCAGATTGATATCATGTAGCTATCTGAAACAGGAAATAAATAGTGATACAATATTGTCATCTAATTTATAAACATTCTTCATATTTTGCCAATTATTGCAAAAGTGTACTTTATAACAAAAACAGTATACTCTTTAGTTTGAACACTTTCTTATTTGACAGTGTTCATTTGCCTAAAAACCAACTAATTGTAGTAAATTTTATTATTATGTGGAGCTTTAAATTGTTAAAATTTTATTATATAGTTTGGAGGTTTTGAAACGGACAAGCTCAGCCGGAGAGCAGAGAGACCGATGAGACAGGGGTCTCGGGAAGGTGGGCAAGGAGTCGGCGATGAGTGACAAACAGACACAACTCAAGGAGGTTGCATCTGAGTGTATTTTTGCAAAGCTTTAGGCAAGGATTTTATACACAATGATTAAGGAAACAAAATACATCATCAGCTGATTGTTCATGCTTGTGGTTTATACAATCTTAATGTTTTTTAAGAAATAAC
>PVJS01057801.1:0-11957 GCA_004027185.1 Glis glis
TCTCTCTCTCTCTCTCTCTCTCTCTCTCTCTACCTAGTGAGGCCCTCCGCAACTTCGTGAGACCTGGTTTCCAAATAAAGTATAAAAAAATAGGGTCGGGGGTGTAGCGCGGAGGTAGAACACCCCTGGGTTCAATCCCTGGTACCGCAAAAAAAATAAAATAAAATAAGTCTGGGGGTGTAGCTGGGAGAATAAATACCCCTGAATTCATTCCCTAGTACCACATACATGCATGCATGCATGCACAAAAAGCATTATTTAAGAGATCTGTTTTGTTAATACTTATGTATAGAGCCTTGAAAAAGTAACTTAACCCCAATTTTCTCATCTATAAAGTAAAGCATTTTTTCTACCTGATCTTTGGGTTTTCTTTCCATTCCCAAAATTTACTATGACCTTAACACCTGCACATAAGCAAGCCACGTTACAGTTCTGTCTTTCTATGTATTCAAAGGCTATCCTACCACCTCTGGAGAAAAGTCTCCTGTGTTTACCCTTCAAGGCCAGACATGGGTATTACCTCCTCCTTGTTATCTACCCCAGATCTCCATGCACAGATTACAATGTATCATCTCCTCAGCTTCCTTCATCTACTCACATTCATTCATTCATTCATTCAGAAGGTGGTGTAAATAGAGCAAAGAGCCCATGTTCAAATCCCACCTCTATTCCTCACTACCTGTGTTATTTAACTTCTCCATGCCTCAGTTTTTCCTCTGTAAAACTGGGCTAATAGTCCGTACTATTTCATAAGTTTAAGGAGTAAATAAGTTGCTCTGTGTCATGTCTGGCTGAGTAAAAGGAAGTCTTTGCTACAGTGATTAGATTTGTATTTTGAAAAAGACCTCCCTGTCTGCAGTGTGGTTAGCGCATTCGAGGGAGGAAGAATGTGAGCAAGGAGACAACACAGGGAGCTGTGGCGGTACTAAGGCACGTGTGCCCTCAGACGTACACACAGTGTGCCCTCAGACGTACACACAGACGCAGTGGCTGTGGAACTACCGGTGACAGGAACCGAGCCAATGTTGGGTTTTTCCTCAGGCGCGCTCTTTGTGGTCTAGTGACCTGCCACAGAGGGCCGCTGGTTCCCATTGCAGCCTGGTTCGAGTTCCTGCAGGCAGTGAGCTTTGCCAGCTTGTGCTCAGCACGCTCCAGTCTTGCCCTGAGAAGTTCCTGGTCCCTGCTCTCTGCGTCCATGTGCGTTAATCCCTGGTTGGTAGCCAGGCCTTTCGCCTCGTTCACAGTTGAGTTCTTCCTGACCACACACAGTTGCCAGGGCCGTCCGGAGGCTGAATGTCTCAGGACACAGTGGTCAGTCGGGTCCAAGCCATGAGCTGTCTTCATGAGGCCTTGGAGAAAGCCTCATCTGACCTCGCGTGGCTGGACTCTTTCTTTCTGCTGATCACATATGATCCCTGGGCCAGCCAGTGGTCCTAGTGGGCTTGATTTAGGATCTGCTTTTCCCAGAATTGCCTGTCTTGTCATGTTCCCTTATAACTCATAGTCATACATCTCATGACCAAGAAAATTATTTGGGTGATGTAAAGTTAGTATTCGCAGTAGTTCTGGAAAAAGCATAGCTGTTGATGATATGAACCTGCAGGTTCATCTTGTGACTAGTACAGCTGGGGCAACTCATTCTGTCCAGCGAAACAATTACCACAGGTATAAACCATAACTCACCCTGGGTAAACAGTAGTCCATAAAGCCAGTCTGAGTTTTCAGGCTCTTCTCTGCTTACTTTTTCTTCTGTGAGATGAATATTCTAGAAATGGGACACAAATGCTGAAACAATTTTCAATGAGTGCTGGGTACACTGCTGTGAACTTTGAGGTCTGTGTCCTTAACACAGTGTTGTTGGTGCTATTCAAAACTTTCTGAACCTGCTCTGTGCTCTTTTTAATATTTTTAGTGGTGGCAGGTGTTAATCCTTTACGAATATGTATTATTTTCTTGAGATCTTTTAAAAGCCATGTTTTATATATGTAAAGACTGGGAAGCCTGGAGAAATACCTTTTTTAATTCAAACTAACTTCAACTATAAAGTGACAAGGTATTTAAAGTACGAAATGAGATTATTGCTAAGGAGGAAGTACCCCGAACAATGGCAGAGTGGATGGATGGAGTGGGTAGGCTCCCGTTGTAATAACTCACAGCCGTCTTCATCCAGGACTGGGTTTGTTTTAAAAAAATATATCAGTCATGTTATCTCTCTAGTTACATTTCTGTTTTACATTCAAATAGTGTCCGATGGTGTGGAAAATTTTAGAAGGAAAATATTTATTTTCAAAGGCTCTTTCCCATGAAATGAGAGTAAGAGGCCATTATGAATTCAAATTTGATTGGCCTCTGTCTTGGGGGTGGGGGGGTAGTGTGGTGGTTATTTGTTTCTTACAAATTGCTTTATTGTTATGTAATCCTGGCATTTAAATGATCTCATCTTATCGAAGGGGATAAGATTTGTTCGGGCTTCTGCTGGGGTTTTGTTTGCAGATGCATTCAGCACATTATAATAAGCATGATAAATTAGCTTCCCTAAGAATTTTTGAAAACAAGTGAGGTGGTTTTAAGTAAAAAATGATAAAATCAAATTACGTTCCTGAGCATCTGTACTTAAATGATGAAATAAGTAAAGGCACATAAAATATGCTGTCAACAAGTTAGTATTCCAATAAATAGTAAATTAGATTCCAGCATCTGCAGTGACTGGACATTAGGCTAAAAGCTAAACTTAATTTTTTTAAGTATGCAATAAATCTTGTCTTGTTGAGCACTTTAGGTTCTAAGTGGCTTTTGCCACTTATTGATCATGTGGATATATGGCATATCTGTTTGCCCAAAATGGTGTTTTGTATTGGATAAATTGGATGTTTCATTTATTTATTTCCTCCCTGTCTTCATGGTTGCTTGATTTTATCTTTTCGCATCATTTTCTGACCATAAAGACATATGGGAAAGAACAGTTTAGTGGAGAAAAGCTAGAGGCAGGAGAATATTTAAACAAAGCTACTGAAATTTAAAAAAAAAAAAGATGCATTTTTGGAAGCTCTGGAATAAGGCAATAGTGACCAAACGGTAGGGAACCAAGAGATGCCTAAGCGATTGAAAAAGACACCCATAAGTGGCAAATAAGTCATGTGGTACTTTAACTTCTGAAATAAATAATCTCAATGAAAATAAAAACCCTGTTTAGACATTTTTATCCTGGATATTTGGTCTGCACATATTTAGGTCTTATTCTATACCTCTTAATACACTAAGCACTTGATTTAAATATATATTATTCATGTATTCAGCTGCACTATGAGCAGGGGATATAAGACCTGGACAAAATTGCAATTCATGTAGATATACTAGGTATCATTTTTAAACACCTTTATTAAAATATAATCCAATTTACATACCCTAAAATTTACCCACTTAAATTGTATGACTCACTGGTTTTTAGTGTCCTCACAGTTGTGTAGCACACAGGAAAACCAACTTTAGAACATTTTCATCACCCCAAAAAGAAACTGTACCCTTATATCTATCACTCCCTGCCCACCTCTCCCTCCCCACTCCCACTAGCCCTAAGCAATCACTAATCTACTTTTTGTCTCCATATAGCTGCCTGTTCTGGACATTTCATATGATGGAATCTTGTAATACGTGGTTCTTTGTAACTGATTTCTATCACTTAATGTTTTTAAGGTTCATTCGTGTTGTAGTATGTACCAGTATTTCATCACCTTACTTGTTACTGCTGAATAGTTATTCCACTGTATGCATGTAACATATGTATTTTTCCATTGAGCACTTGATGGAAATTGGTGTTGTTTCTACTTTGGGCTATTATGAATAATGCTGCTATTAACATTCATGTCATTTTGTGCGAACATATATTTGCATTTTTCTTGGGTATGTACCTCAAGGTAGAACTACTGGGTCATGTGGTGACTATTTTTAACCATTTGAGGAACTGCCAGACCATTTCCAAAGTGGCTGGCCATTTTATATTTCCATCACCAATGTATGGAGGTTCCAGTATCTCCATATCCTTGTCAGCACTTATTATTATCAGTTTTTGTATTATAATCACCCTAGTGAATGAAGTGTTATCTCATTGAGGTTTTGATTTGTGTTTCACTAATAATAATATTAAGTATCTTTTCATAGTTTGTCATAAATGTGTATATGTTCTGTAGAGAATAGTCTACTTAGACCTTTTGCCAATTTTTACTTATTTGTCTTTTTATTATTAAGTTACCAAAGTTCCTTATGTACCCAAGACAAAAATCCATAGAAATATATGATTTGCAAAATATTTTCTTCTATTCTGTCTTTATTCATTTCACTATCTTGATAGTGTCCTTTGAAGTACTTTTTTTTAATTTTGAGGAAGTTCAACTTATTTTTTATTTGGTTGCTTGTATTTGTATTGTTATACCTAAGAAACCATAGTCAAATTCAAGGTTGCAAAGATTTACTGTTTTCTTCTGAAAGCTTTACAATTTAATTCTATGTCTCTGATCTACTTTGAATTAATTCTTTTTTGTGATGTGAGGTAGAGGTTAAGCATTATTCTTTTGGATGTGGATATACAGTTTTCCCAACACCATTTGTTGAAAAGCATTCCTCATTAAATTGTTTTGGTACCCTTTGAAATCAGTTAACCTTAAATGTGAGGATTTATTTCTGGATGCTCTGTTTTTTTCCATTGACTGAAAAAATATATTTTAATATATATATTTATAGATAAATGTATATAAACAAGTATATTATAAATAAACATATTAAAATATTGTAATAATTTATACACATTTATATATTAGTACCCTACTATCTTAATTACTGCAGCTTCAGTAAATTTAAAAACTGAACGTGTTTGTTCTCCAATTTTTTTTCTTCTTTCACAAGATTTTGGCTATCTGGTTCTCTTGAATTGCCTATGAATTTTAGAAGCAACTTATTGATCCTAAACAAACCAGTGTGGAGTTTTATAGTGACTGGATTAAATTTGTAGATTAATTTAGGTCATATTACCATCTTAACAATATTAAGTCTCCCAATACATGAACATAGAATGTCTTTCCATTTATTTATATTTTCTTTAATTTTTCAACAGCATTTTATAGGTTTCAGAATATAAATTTTATATTTGTCTTGTTGGATTTATTCTGAAATTTTTATCCTTCTGAAGCTCTTTTAGTGGAATTGTTTTCTTAACTTAGTTGGCTACTTACAGAAATAAAATTGAGTTTTGTACATTGATATTGTATTCTACAGCTTCATGCAACTCATTTACTCAGCTTCTCTCAACTTAGTTTTTTAGTAAATTCCTTCAGATTTCAATATACAAAAGCATGTTATCTGTAACTATTTTATTTCATAGCTAATTTCTCTGGCTAGAACATCCAGTGCAGTGTTGAGTAGAAGTGGTGAAAGGGGACATCTTTCTCTCGTTTCTAATTTTAAGGGGAAAGCTTTCAGTCTTTCTCCATTAATTATGATATTAGCTGTGGGTTTTTCATAAATGTCTTTTATTGGGGTGAAGAAGTTTGTTTCTATTTCTAATTTGTTGAGTGTTTTTATCATGAAAGGGTGTTAATTTTGTCAAATGTTTCTATGTCTGTTGAGATGATTGTTGTGTGCTGTCCTTTATTAACACAGTATATTGCATTAGTTGCTTTTTGGTACTTAACTAACCTTGCATTCCAGGTAATTCTCACTTGGTAGTGTTGTATGATCCTATTTATGTGCTGTTAGATTAGGCTTTTGGGTATATTCTTGAAGATGCTTATTTTATATTCGTAAGAAATATTGATCTGTAGTTTTCTTGGGATATTTTTGTCTGATTTGGAGACTAGAGTCATACCGGTCTAGTTAGAAAGTGTACCCTCTTCTAAATTTTTGGAAGAAGCTGTGACTAATTAGTACTAATTCTTCTTTAAATGCTTGGAAGAAAATACCAGTGCATCCATCTGGACCTTGGCATTTTTTATTCTGTAATATTTATAATTTTTAAATTGCATTTAATCTCTTATTAAAGATGTCTTCACATTTTCTATTTAGTCTTAAGATGGTTTTGCTAATTTATATCTTTAGGAATTTGTCCATTCCATCTAAGTTATCTAAATCATTGGCATAAAGTTAATTGTTCCTAGTATATTCTTTTGCAATCATTATTCCTCTATGGTCAGTAAGAACAACCTTTCTTTCACTCCTGATTTTAATGATAGGAGTCCTTTTTCTTTTTTTTCTTTTTTATTTAATTTTTAAAATTTATTGGTGCATTGTACTCATACATCTTGATATGGGGTTCAGGGTGGTAGAGGCATACATGCACACATCCCTCATTTAGTCCTCCCCCAATTCCCACCCTCAGCCCTTCCCCCTTCCCTCCGTCTCCTGCTCAGCATAGTGATTGACTTTGTATATGTACATCATGTCCATTAGGCTGTTTCCCTCTTCCCCCCTCCAATGTCTCTTAGTTAGGTCGCCTTCTTCACTAATCTAAGGTTTCTCCTTCTTTGTCTGGAGTCCCTCCTATGTCTCATTGTCTCCCTAGCTAGGGAGAAAATCAGACTTTTCACTTTTTGTGACTGACTAATCTCACTTAGCATAATGTTCTCAAATTCCAACCATTTCCCTTCAAATGACATAATTTTGTTCTTCTTTATGGCTGCGTAAAATTCCATTGTGTACATTTCCCATAGTTTTGTAATCCATTCATCTGTTGATGGACATCTTGGCTGGTTCCATACTTTGTCAATTGTGAATTGTGCAACTATAAGCATAGATATGCATGCATTATTCTGGTAGTTTGGTTTTCATTCTTTGGGGTAGATACCCAGAAGTGGTATTGCTAGGTCATATGGTAGGTTCATTCCCATTCTTCTGAGGATCCTCCACACTATTTTCCAAAGCGGTTGCACTAATTTGCAATCCGACCAACAGTGTATTAGAGTTCCTACTTCTCCACATCCTCACCAGCATTTGTTGTTTGTGTTTTTAATGATTGCCATTCTAATTGTGGTTTGGTGAAATCTCAGGGTAGTTTTGATTTTCATCTCTCTGATTGCTAATGATGCTGAACATTTTTTCATACATTTATTGGTCATTTGTATTTCTTCTTTTTTTTTTTGCGGTACCGGGGATTGAACCCAGGGGCGTTCTACCTCCGCGCTACACCCCCAGCCCTATTTTTTATACTTTATTTTGAAACCGGGTCTTGCGAAGTTGCAGAGAGCCTCACCAAGTAGAGAGACAGGGAGAGAAAGAGAGAGAGAGAGAGCTCAGGCTGGCTGCGAACCCGGATCCTCTGGTCTCCGCCTCCCAAAGTACTGGGATTACAAGCATGCGCCACCACGGCTTCATTTGTATTTCTTCTTTTGTGAAGTGTCTGTTTAGTTCAATTGCCCATTTCTTGATTGGGTTATTGTTTTTTGTGTTAAGTCTTTTAAGTTCTTTGTATATTCTAGATATTAGTCCTCTATCAGAGGAATAGCTGACAGAGATATTCTCCCATTCTGTAGGCACTTTCTTTAGAATCTTAATGGTTTTCTTCTATTCCAATTCTCTGCAGTGTTTTTAGCATGAATGGGTGTTGGATTTTGTCGAATGTTTTTTCAGCATCTATTGAAATGATCATGTGATTTTTGCCTTTTTCTTTATTATCATTGTCAGTCCAGCTAAAATTTTATCCATCTTGTTAATCTTTTCAAGAATAAATTTTTGTTGACTTTTTCATCTTTGTTTTATTAATTTTCATTGTAATCAATTATTTCCTTCCTTCTACTTGCTTTGCTTATTCTTGCTTGCACTTTTTTCCTAACATCTAAAATTGAAAAGTGAGATAACTGTTTTGAGATCTTTAGTTTTTTTAAATATATTTATATATAAATTTTCTTTTCAGTGTTACTTTAGCTGCATCCTGTGAGTTCTGCTGTGTTGTCTTCATTTTCATCCCACCAAGCATATCTCTATTTCCTTTGTGAATTCTTCTTGACCCATTGCTTATTTACAAATGCTTTAGTTCTAATATATTTGTGAATTTTTCAAATTTCTTTGTATTATTAATTTCTAATTTCATAGTATTTAGAGAACAGACTTTGTATGATTTAAATCCATTTGAATTTATTAAGTGAATTTATGTTCAACCCTGGAAAATGTTCTATATATACTTAAGAAAAACATATTCAGCTGTTGCTGCGTAGGCTATTGTTAGATATGTTAGGTGTAATTAGTACAGAGTATTGTTCATGTTTTCTAGTTTTTTGTCGATCTTCTTTCCAGTTGTTCCTCCATTAGTGAATATAGTATATTCAAGTTTCCAACTATTATAGTTTAGTTGTCTATTTCTCTCTTCATTTGACTATTTGCACTTTATGTACTTGGGGCTGTGCTATAACTTGCATATACATTTATTTTTTGGTATTTTGTGTTTGTTTTTGTTGTGTGTGTGCGTGTGCATGTGCATGTGTAGTGCTAGGAGTTGAACCCAAGGGCATGCTACCTCCAAGCTATGCCTCCAGCCCTATTGTATTTTTTATTTGAAAACAGGGTCTTGCTAAGTTGCTGAGGCTGGCTTCAAGCCTGCGATCCTGTGTATCAGCCTTCAAGAACTGGGATGACAGGTGTACACCACCATGCCCGGCTTGCATAGACATTTATAATTGTCATACTTTCCTGATGGATCGATCCTTTATCTTTATGTAATACCTCTTTTTTATTTTTAGTTATATTTTACATTTTTTATTTTTTTTCTTTTTTATATTTTATGTTTTGAAATCTATTTTATCTGATCTTTGTGTTGTCATGCTAGCTTTCTTGTGGTTTCTGTTTGCATATCTTTTTCCATCTTTTATTTTCAACCTCTTCATATATTTAAACTTAAGATAGTCTCACATGGGCAGCATTAAGTTAAACCTTGTTTTCATCCAGACTAACAATCTCTGACTTTGATTGGATTGTTTAATGCATTACATTTAATGGTATTGTTGATATAGTTGGATTTACATCTGCCATTTTACTTTTTTCTATATGTCTGTCTTTTGTGTTCCTCTATTACTCCTCTACTAATTTGCTTTTGTATTAAGCAATATTTTCTACTGTAGAATTTTAATTGCTTTAATGATTTTCTCACTGTATTTTAAAGTTATTTTCTTAATAGTTATTTTAAAACATGTACATGGTAATTTATCTGAACCTACGTATGATTTATACTAACTTAATTCTGGTAAGCTATAGAAATAGCACTCCTATATAGCTTTATTCCCTTTTTCTCTTTTTGTGCTATTATTGTTAAACATGTTACATCTATATGTGTTGCAAATCCAGTGGCATGTTGTTATAATTATTACTTTATATAATTTATGTTTTTTGAAGAATCTGGGAAGAACGAGTGCCTGTTTCTAGCTTTTGTTATGTTAGCCTTCACATTTGCCATTTATTTCCTCTTTCCGCTTTAAATAAGACCTTCCTCCACAGTCATGCACTGCTTGACAATGGGATACATTCTAAGAAATGTGTTGTTTGGCGGTTTTGTCATTGGTAATCATAGGGTGTACTCACACAAACAGAGAAGGCTATGACATCAGCAGGTGATATAATCCCATGGTGCCATCATATTCATGGTCCATCATTGTGCAGCACATGACTGTACACCCAAACAGTGGCAGCCACAAAAACAGAGACATGTTTCTCTATGTGGATTTTAGATTGTTCATGGCACAACTAAGGGGTGCCATTCACACAGCAGTGGATTTGTATATTTAGTGTAACAATTTATTGGTAGATGGCCAAAAGCATCTTGTTTTAATGATTATAGTATAATGGTTTTCTGGTGTCTGGAAATAAAATGTCTCAAAGAAGAGGTATTGTTTTGAATCATACAGACATGGAATATGATCCCCCGTGGCAGCTCCATCAGGATCTGGAGCTAAGAGGTGGTGTGGTTCTCTGGCCTCCCCCTGGTCAGAGGAAGAAGAAAATGAGAAGACCAAGTCTGCTTCAGTGCCTACCTAGGTTTCTTTAATGTTAAACTGGACTCAGCCACTTAATTTTCCCAGACAGATCGCCATATGGCCTCCTTGTCTACGAGCCAGACAGAGTAGGGAGAACAGTCTGCCTCTGGCTCCGCTTTTGTGCCAGAAGCATGAATCCAGGAAGGGGCAGAGAAGACATGAGGTCTTTCCACCCTGGGCGTTGTCCCTGGCATGGTGACCCCACCCATGGGTAAAGCCCAGAGGACCCCAGACTCCACGCAACCAGACAAGCTGTCCCTTCTCTTCCCACGCTTGCCAGCTTAATGTCCTTCATAGGACAGGAGACCAGAGTCTCATCAAGAGGATTCTGCCTCGCTGGAGGGCAGGGGTGGGGGATCACATTCTCACACTTGCTACAGCTCTGTGGGCATCTTCCCGAGGATGGCGAAGTAGAAAAGTTCATCTTTTCTATTCTAAAACATCAGAAATAGAGCCTACCAGGGCAGGATATTAATTTACTAAGTGGCCCTCTGTGGCACGGAAAGCACCCAGAAGGCCCACAGCAGATACGCCAGCCCCAAGTGTCACTCTCCTCCCTTTCCAGGCTCTGGGAGCACAACACCTTCCAAGTCACGGGCTGTCCCTTGTTTATCGAATTCGATTATTTTATATCCTTATCATGTTCTTCTTTTATTACTAGACAACTACTGTGCTCTCTGGAAGCTCAGTATTTACCAGCTCTGCCTGGTGGAACTCACTGTGACAGTGAAATATTCTGCATCTCCACTGTCCAAGACTCACGTAAAGCTAGTGAGCACTTGGGCTGAGTTTTTTAATTTTTGTTCATTTATATTTAATATTAAATAGCTCCAGCCTAGAGGCTTTCAAATGAGACAATGATGTTATCATCTCAGATATCCCTTCCCCTTAAGATTGTGTGATTAAACCTTGTAAGATGAAAGGGAACAGCTCCCAAATCAATGCTAATCATTTCATATGAGATAAAACTCATGGGCCATGGAAATATTTTTTTAAAGAAGCTATCATATTCCTCTCAGCCGTCTTAAAAACTCAAATGCAAGTAGACAAAGATCTGGTACCAACACATCCATGTGGGGGCCTCAGCCAAGAACCAGACAGTGCACACAGTCCCGGGGATCTGCCCAGGCCACAGAGGATCCCATCCGCCCTTGGTGCTTCTACCTCTGAAAGCCATGAGAACTGCACGAGAGGAGGGGGAGCTCCTTGTTCCTGCTCCTGTGAAAAAATGGAAGAAAAAGAAGAAATCTTCAAAGCAGCAATTGGAAACATTTACTTTATGCAGATAAGAGTTGCATAAAGGAGATGAAACCCTTACTGCTCTGTAGCGCTTTTCAAAGAGCCTGCCTGCGAAAGTTTTTACAGACCTGCAGAATCTTCCTGGAGTCTTTGAAGCCAGGAGCTAGAGGACCCTATTATCCTCCCCTCTCTGTCCAGCGCACCTTTCATTGTTTCCTAGTGCGTGTGCTTCAGATATATGTGGATGAAAGCCAAACTGCTTACAGAGAAAACAGACGTAACCCAAATACCTGTCCCCTGGATAAAGCATGACATTAACAGGAATTGGTTTCTTTTCTTCTTCTCTTTTCTTTTTCTTTTTCCTTTAAGAAATGTAGATATTTAGCTGGGCACGATGGCACATGCTTGTAATCCCAGTACTTGGGAGGCTGAGACAGGAGGATCACAGTTTCAAAGTCAGCCTCAGCAGCTTAGTGAGGCCCTGTTTCAAAATAAAAAATAAAATAGGACTGGGGGTATAGCTTAGAGGTAGAATGCCCCTGGGTTCAATCCCCAGTACCACACACACAAAAAAAAAAACAACATGTAGCCGGGCGTGGTGGCTCACGCTTGTAATCCCAGTACTTTGGGAGGTGGAGACTGGAGGATCTGGGTTCGCGGCCAGCCTCAACACTCACTCTCTCTCTCTCTCTCTCTCTCTCCCTCTCTCTC
>PVJS01057802.1:0-11950 GCA_004027185.1 Glis glis
TTTTTTTTTTATTGTGGTACTGGGGATTGAATTCAGAGGCATTCTACCGCTGAGCTACACCCCCAGCCCTATTTTTTATTCTTTCTTTCTTTCTTTCTTTCCTCCTTTCTTCCTTTCTTTCTCTCTTTATTTATTTTGCGGTACTGAGGATTGAGTCCAGGGGCATTCTACTTCTGAGCTACACCCCCAGCCCTATTTTTTATTCTTTATTTTGAAACAGGGTCTCACTAAGTTACAGAAGGCCTCACTAAGCAACTGAGGCTGGCTGTGAACCACCATGCCTGGCTGAAGACCCTGTTTTGAAAAGAAAAAATAAAGAGGTCTGGGGTATAGCTCCAAGGTAGAATGCTCCTGGGTTCAATCCCCAGTATCAAAAAAAAAAAAAAAAAAGGCCGGGCGTGGTGGCGCACACTTGTAATCCCAGTACTTGGGAGGCAGAGACGGGAGGATCTGGGTTCGCGGCCAGCCTCAGCTACTTAGTGAGGCCTCTGCAACTTCATGAGACCCGGTTTCAAAATAAAGTATAAAAAATAGGGCCGGGGATGTAACTCAGAGGTAGAAAGCCCCTGGGTTCAATCCCCAGTACCGCAAAAAAAAAAAAAAATCTAAGCTGGGTGTGGTGGCGCACGCTTGTAATCCTAGTACTTGGGAGGCTGAGACTGGAGGATCCGAGTTTGCGGCCAGCCTCAGCTACTTAGTGAGGCCCTCCGCAACTTAGTGAGAGTCTGTTTCAAAATAAAGAATAAAAATAGGGCTGGGGGTGTAGCCCAGAGGTAGAATGTCCCTGGGTTCAATCCCCAGTACCGCAAAAAACAAAAAATCTAGTATGATAATTAAGATGACCACTATACTGGAGGGCTGGAGGTGCCTGCAAAATGCAGGGGAAACCTAGAGTGTCCTACGGTGGCCTGGAGAAGTCCCAGAAGGCTCCACAGAGAAGGCTCAAGGGGGTAGGTAAAGCCTTGAACAGGCAGGCGGCACACTGAGTGAGAAAGAGGGGGGCCCTCGCCGGGCGTGGTGGCGCACACTTGTAATCCCAGTACTTTGGGAGGCAGAGACCGGAGGATCCGGGTTTGCGGCCAGCCTCAGCTCTCTCTCTCTCTCTCTCTCTCTCCCTCTCCCTCCCTCCCTGTCTCTCTCTCTCTCTACCTAGTGAGGCCCTCCACAACTTTGTGAGACCCGGTTTCAAAATAAAGTATAAAAAAATAGGGCCGGGGGTATAGCGCGGAGGTAGAACGCCCCTGCGTTCAATCCCCGGCACTGCAAAAAAAAAAAAAAAAAAAAGAGGGGGGCCTTCAGGGATCAGGGCAGGGCTAGCAGAGAATCAGAGAGGGAGTGGGAGCACTGGGGTACCCTGGGGATCTAGTGGTGGAAATCAAGGCCAGAGAGGGGGGCCAGGCACAGGTGTCCGGATCTGCCTGGTGGCAGAAGTGTTACTGAAGAAATGACAGGGTTGAGATTTCCACTGTGCCTCCTGCCAGCACCCTGGGAAGGAGAGCCCATGGTTTTCCTTCCAGGGACATGTGGGCGCCAACTCGGGCACCCCTACAGAAGCACCTAAGGACCAGGATGCCTAGGGCATGGGTGCTGACCAGAAATGCACACCTGGGGCCCAAAGCCTGCCCCAGTGGTGGCCTGGGGGCCTTGGGGTCATCCTGACCCCCCTCCCAAGGCCCGGCAGTGGCCATGCCGCGCCAGCTGCAGCAGCCTCTGGGTGCCTCTTTTGCCATCAATGCCTCCTCTGTGGCCTAGGAGGGTGGGCCAGGAAAGGCCCTGGGCCCCTGCCAGCCTGGTCCCCTCGCCGGGTGGCACCAAGCTGACACCCTCAGCACCAGCCCCGGGGTCTTAGTGGGCATTCGCCATCCTAGGGCCCAGTGTCCCTGAAGTGCCCTACTTGTGAAATCAAACCCTGGGAAAGCAACCCACAGACACACCTCCTTTGGACTCAACAAAATGGATGCGCAAGCGCACACGCCCGAGGATGGAGAAGGTACGACTGTTTTTCTGCCCTCCAACATTCTTTTTTGTGTGTGTGGTACTGGGGATTGAGCCCAGGGGCATTCTACCTCCAAGCTACACCCCCAGCCCAATTTTATGTTTAGTTTGAAACAGGGTCTCACTAGGTTGATGAGAGTCTTACTACTTGCTGAGGCTGTCCTCGAACCTGTGATCCTCCTGTCTCAGCCTCCCAAGTACTGGGATTACAGGCATGTGCCACCATGCCCAGCTTCAACATCCTTTTGATATCAAATCCTGCCACAGTTTAGAACCTGGTGGGTGCCGCCTTCTTCTTTCCCCTGGTGATACCCAGGCCATTCAGGGGACTCTACAGGTCCTCGAAGTGGTCTGCCTCTAACATCCCACGTTTTTTTGCCCTATCATGTGCCTGCGCAAGCTGAGGCCCTCTCTCCAGCACCTGGAGCCATGCTGGGGTTCAAGGACACATCCTGCCCTGGTCCTGGCTCCCTGGCCACTGCTGCACAGAAGTCCTCATCATTCTCACTGTGCACCCCGGGGGGTGGCTCATCTCCGATCATGTTGAGGCCAACGTCCTCCCTGTGCATTATATCATCCAATCCTCCCAAACAACCAGAGAGGGAGGTCATCATAGAGCCCCCCAAACCACAGCTGAGAGAGCCAAGGCCCAGAGAGGGTCAAGGTCAGGGTTGGAAGCCAGGCCTATGTGACTCCAGGGCCCTGCAATTGCCCCATGCTAAGGCCGCTGCTCCCTGCATCCAGAACCTCTGGCCTCCTCTCACTGCACTGTGCCTTGCTCAACTTGCTGCCCTGCCCATCAGGTGCTCCCTGCTCAGCATCTTCTATGGCTCCAACTGACTCCTGGAAAAGCTGCCCATTCACCTGGCTGTTCGAGGCCCCACACCTCCTCACTATCCACCTTTGCTCCTCCAGTCCCTCATTGCCCCTCCAAGCCTTTGCCCAGCTCCCCCACCTCCCTGGACCCCTCCCTCTCTGTCCTCCTCCTGCACCCAGTCTTATTCCAGACTTGAGAAGGGGCAAACTTCAATTAAGGCATGCACAGGAACCATTCTGCGCCCCCACGTGCTCTGCCCGGGGCTCCTGGTCCACCCAGTGGGGCTCCCTCCCGCCACTCACTCCTCACAAAGCTCAGCCCCAGGCTTCTTAGGGACGAGGCACCGAGTTGTGCTGGCTGCCACAGCCCTGCCTCTGTCCTTGGGGCCCAGCACCAGGCTGCCCCTCTCCTGGAGCAGGTGTTGGCAGGGAGCTCAGGGATGGGGGTGGGGCGTGCCCAGGAGCTGCCAGCCCCTCCTGGCGCCTGCTCGAAGCTCCCGAGGGCGGTTGCTAGGCTGGCACACGCGGCAGCGGGAGCACGTGCTCTGGTACACGCACAGCTTGTCAGCTGCACCCACAGCCCACATGGCAGAAGCCGGCTATGGGGCGCAGCGCATCTTTATCTAGGGGGATGCCAACGGGCCAGCCAGACCCTGGGGGCCAGGGGACACTGGCACAGAGCAGGGCTCCAGGGCCACAGGAGGGGAACCCTTCCATGACTGTCCCTATGGGGGTAGCAAATGGTGGTGGGGTTCCCACTCTGACACCCGGGCTTCCAGCTGGTCTTTCTTGGCTTATTTATCTGCATCCTGTCCAGTGGGCCACCCAGGAGCCCTCCTGCCATTCCTGGGGTCTTAGGCTCTGGCAGGATCCTCTTGGTCTCCCCACAGCCCTGCCTGGTTCCACACCTTCGCTCCTACAGTGGGGCTGGGGCAGAGGACTGGCGCAGGCCTCCTCTGGGAGTCTCCCTCTGCCTCACACGCTCTCTGAGAGCCTTCACTCTGCCAGGAGCACTGAGGTGGACCTGCGCCTGCTCAGAGCGCCTTGGGGGACATCCAGCTCCATTAGGCGCAGGCCCTTCTAGTGGACTTCTGGCTGCTCCAGCAGGGTGCTGCCTTGAGCTATGGGGCCAGATCACCCAGGCTCCCCTGCTGCTGCCCAGGGGGCAGATTCATGCTGTGCGGGTGGATACTGAGCCCAGAGTGGGGGACAGCAGAGGGAGGGGCACCACTCTGGGCCGCCTCTTCAGCTGGCAGAGGCTCCGGCCAAGCCACTCCCCACGCCCTGTCCCCTCACTCATTATCAACTTGGGGTTTGTGTACCAACAGCAGCTGGTCTCTTTTGTCAGCCTCCCCTCCCCCGCTGGCCCCCTTCCCTCCTCCCCAAGGCCTCCCAACTGGTTCCTCCATCTCAGGCCCTGCGCCACCCTCAGGTGATTTAGAAGCTGGGGCCCTGGGGAATCCCCTGGAAGGGAGGTGGACCCTGCCCTTTTTGGGCCTTAAGTGCTTCTCCAGCAGCGATATTAAACCCATCTGGGCCGCCAGGAGGACCAGAGAGGATGAGTAACCAAGCCAAAACTGCAAAGTGGGAAGTGCAGGGCTGGGCCTCACCTCATGCACCTGTGCAGAGCCCTTCTGCAGAGCCTGCTTGCTGTGCTGGGCTGCTCCCCAGCCTCCACTGGTCCTGATTGCCCCCAGCACCAGGCACTTCTTCTATCAGGGGCCCCTGGGCAGGTGAGCCCACTCCCTAACCTCCTAGCCTGCATCAAGGGCTTCAACTGAAATAATTCTGTGTGCCTGTGGTTGAGGCAGGAAAGCAGGCAGAGACAGATGGTAGGGCTGGGCGGTAAGACCCAGGAGCTGGGCCTGGATACTGAGGCAACGTGGAAGACCCTGCAGACCATGGAGGCAGAGGACAAGGAGGCCAATAAGGAGCCTAGGCCAGAAGTAGAAGAGCGAGGGCCAAGGTGTTAGCCCTGGGAGACTGGGACAGGTCTAGGAGCCAGACTTGGTCACAGAGCATGATGAGGCTGTGCCATGGAGATCACACCAGGTCTCTGGCCTGGGTGATGGTGAGCAGCACCCACAGCTGGGAGGATGATGAGGTGGACGATGATGAGGACTTTGAGTCTGAAGTGATTGAGGGGTGAAGGGGAGGTCTCCAGGGGTCCCAGTGGAAAGGCTGGGGCAGGACAGGGGGTCTGAGATCTGAGTAGAAGGCTCAGAGGTCAAGGGAGAAGACTCCGAGGACAGGAAGGGGGAGCAAAAGGAGTGTCCACTGGATCTGGGAATTGTGGAGGGCTGGGGTTCTAGGAGGAGATGTTCATGGTGTAGAGGCTGGGCCTGCAGGGATGCTATGACTCCTTCCAGTTTTGGGGGTTTTTTGTTTTTTGTATGTATTTTTGCTACAGAGGATTGAACCCAGGGGCATTCTACCACCAAGCTATACCCCCAGTCCTATTTTATTTTTTATTTGGAAACAGGGTCTAGCTAAATTGTTGAGGACCTCACTAAGTTGCTGAAGCTGGCTTTGAAACTGTCATCTTCCTGTCTCAGCCTCCCAAGTACTGGGATTACAGGCATGCACCACCACACCTGGTTACTCCTAGCCCTTTTAATTTATTTTGAAACAGGGCCTTGAACCTGCGATTCTCCTGTCTCAGACTCCCAAGAATTGCGATTACAGGCGTGGGCCACTGCACCCAGCTCCATTTTAGCTTTTTTTTTTTTTTTTTTTTGCAGTACTGGGGATGGAACCCAAGGGCATTCTACCTCCGAGCTACACTCCCAGCCCTATTTTTTATTCTTTATTTTGAAACAGGGTCTCACTAAGTTGCAGAGGGCCTCACTAAGTAGCTGAGGCTGGCTGCGAACCCAGATTCTCCAGTCTCAGCCTCCCAAGTACTGGGATTACAAGCGTGCACCACTACATCCGGCCATTTTAGCTTTTAATTATCACAACAGGCATGACCTGGGATCAAAAGTTGACACCGATACTGTAATTGTTCCCATTTCACAGATGAGAAAACTGCGGCTCCAATTCTGTGAGTGAGAGCCTCCATTCAGTCTCAGGTGGAACCAAGACTGGGCCTGAAGGTGCTGTGTGACTCGGGAAGCGTTTGGGACGCGGGACTTGTTGCTGCCGGTTGCCTGGACATCCGGGGAGCAGGGTGCAGGCCTGCCCTGCCGGGCCTGGGATCACTGTCTAGGTTCTTCAGGGGCTCGGTGGTGGGGATGCCCCAGGCCCAGACCAGAAGGGAGAGAAGGGAGGCGCCTGCGACTCCCAGGGGCGTCACAGCGGAAGGACCCCCAAAGGGCTCGGCGGCTTTCTTTGGGCGGATGTATCTGGAAGGCCGGCGGGCAACGGAAGCAGCCCAGCAAAGGCAAGGAGGCAAGAGCGAGCGAGGAAGAACGCGGCCCAGGAAGGAAAGGTGGGGCCGGGCTGGACCACTGCCCAGCTCCTGGCGCGCATCCGCAGCCCCCGGCCCAAGGTCAAAGTTCGGCCACTCCAAAAAGCCGACCTCCCAGAGCCCCTGGGGCAGCTGCCCACGAACGGGCTCCGGCAGGCGGCGGCCCGAGTCCCCCTGGCGGGCCGGAAGTGGCCGACCCGAGACCTGCGGCGGTCACCCGGGCCAGCGGAACAAAGGACGCGGCGGGCGGGCGGGCGGGGTCGCCGGTGATTGGCAGCGGGTGGGGAGCCCGGGCCCCACCGTGATTGGCCGCGGCCTGGGGGGGTTGTTCGCGCGCCCGCCCCGCCCCTCGCGCCGGAAACCCGAGCCCCCAGCTGCGGCCGCGTCCCACCCGGGCGCAGATGGCGGCGGCGCGGGCCTGGGGTCGGCTTCCCGCCCAGCTGCGCGCGGGGTCGCCGGGGCTCGGGCAGGGGGCTCGGCCACTGCCTCGTGGTTAGGTCCGACGGGCACGGCAGGGCCAGGGTGCCCACGTGGAGAGCGACTAGGGCCCAGAAAGCTGTCCCAAGGGTGGCGGCCGGACTGGGGAGGGGTCAGAGAGCAGGGGACACTTAGGACGCGCTGGGGCTACGACGAGTTAGTGGAAGTTAGCTCAGGTTGTAGCTGATGGTTCGCTCATGGGAGGAGTGACTGGATGGCCGGAGCCCGGCAGCTCAGAGGCGCGGGGCTGATGGCGTCTCTAGGACGCCAGAGGTCCTGCAGGATTTGGGGCACGAGAAGGAGTTAACTGAGCTCGCTCCCAGCTAGGCCACTGCTCGGTGGTTAAAGATTTATGAAGAGGCCTTCTCTACTCCCTGGCGGGTTCCCTGCTGCCTGGGAGGTGAGAGAAGGGGCGGGGCGAGGGGCTGGGCCACCAATCATCGCCTCGGCTCCACTTTGAATCTGGGCGCGCGGGCTGCGGGCCGCCAGGTGTGCTGGCGCCCTCTTTGTCCCCGCTCGCCTGCTCAGGCACGTTCCACTCCGCCCCCACTCTTCAGAAGGCGCTGGGCCCCACTCAGCCGGTTCCCCCTTTCCTTGGTGCCCCCAGTGGAGACTGAAGCCGGACCCTAGTTCAGCTCCTTCCAAGAGCTTGTGACTCTGAACCATGTCCTCGGGCAGCCTCACCACCCAGCCCGGCACGGGGATCGCAATCCGAGACCAGATGCCTCCATCTCCCCAGATGGCCACCAAGGTCCCCGATAGTGCAGGGGGTGGGGTGGGCGGGAAAGGAAGAGCCCATGATTTGCTGCAAAAGTCCTGGAAGAGGGTTGGTCCAGGCAGGAGCCGCGTACCTGCCATGAGGCTCCAGCTCCTGCAGTCGTGAGATACAATGGGGGCCCATCTCTCAGGTTGCTGTGAGGATTAAATGGGATCCTGTAGAGGAGAGTGCTTTTTGAGAGTAAAGCCTCCGTGTGTGTGTGTGTGTGTGTGTGTGTGTGTGTGTGTGTGTTATCACTGCCCTGGTGCTAGGGGACCGGCAGCCACCAAGGGTGGGTGGGCCTCTGCTCCCGACCCATGGGCAAAGGGTTAGGGTGCCAGGCTGCATGAGAGAGACTGCCCATCCTGGTGGAGCCCTGAGCACCACAGCCCTTGAACAGAAAAAGATAAGAGTTTAGGGTTCCTGGGCCTCACACCATCCCCAGGCTACCCAGGAAAGATGAGGCAGAGGAATTGGGGGCTGCCTTTATCTTCAGTCCTGGGACCCCTCCTTCAGGTCAAGGCAAGAGGGCTGGCCTGGGGTCCACATACTTCACTCTGTGCCCACACACCTTTAACTCCCCCATCCTCTGTCCCCTCTCTTCCCCAAGCTCTGACAGGAAATTGGTCCCCAGGACCCTCCAGGCTGCCTCCTTAGTATTTCTCACATCTGTCTTCTTGCCACCCTGATCACTGCTGGACCCTGGTGACAGCTTCCCCTACCATCGAGCTGGCCAACCCAGCAGCCAATGTGAAATGCAAACCAGATCTTGTTCCCTCTCTACTAAAACTCTTTAGAGACTGCCCACTCCCCTGCAACCAGGACCCCACATTAGTTCTACCAGCAGGTCTGGTACCTGGGTAAGCCTATACTCTGGAACCCACCTGCTCATGACTGAATCCTGCTCCTTGCTAAATGTGCCTCCATTTCCCCATCTGTAAAGTGGGGATGGTAATAAGAACTGGGCAGTGTTCTGAGTGATTGACACATACTCACACTGTCGGGCTTAATCCTTATGAGAACCCTGAGGCAGTAACTATCATGTCTGCTTTACTGCTTCAATAATAAGAGTAGAATAATAGAAGTTATTCATTACCTAGTTCATATGGCCATTGACTAGATGAGTTAATGCATGCCAAAAAATCTAGAATAGCTGGACGTGATGTGGCACACACCTGCAATCCCAGCAACTCAGGAGGCTCAAGCAGGAGGATCATAAATTCAAGTCCAGCCTGGTGCCTGGTATGGTGGTGCAGACCTGTAATCCTAGTACTTGGGAGGTTGAGACAGGAGGATTGCAGGTTCGAGGACAGCCTCATCAATTTAATGAGACCCTATTTCAAGTTATAAAGGACTGAGTGTGTAGCTCAGAGGTAGAATGCTCCTGGGTTCAATCCCCAGTACCAAATATAAAAAGGGCTGGGGGCCGGGCGTGGTGGCGCACGCTTGTAATCCCAGTACTTTGGGAGGCAGAGACCGGAGGATCCGGGTTCACGGCCAGCCTCGGCTCTCTCACTCTCTCTCCCTGTCTATCTCTCTCTCTCTGTCTCCTTAGTGAGGCCCTCCGTAACTTCGTGAGACCCGGTTTCAAAATAAAGTAAAAAAATAGGGCCGGGGGTGTAGCACGGAGGTAGAATGCCCCTGCGTTCAATCCCCGGTACCGCAAAAAAAAAAGGGCTGGGGACATAACTCAGTGGGAGAGCACCCCTGGGTTCAATCCCCAGTACCACCAAAAAAGAAAACGAATATCTAGAATACAGCTGGTACTCAGTACATTCTAGCTGTCCTTTTGTTTTGTTTTGACCCAGCTGCTCTTGACAGCACCTTCCCCCCAGTTTAACCTACAATCCCACGGAACTGTAGGCACATGCTTCTTCCCATGCCCTAACCACCTTTCCCCTTTCCTTCCCCACCTTTCCTTTTGGTACTGGAGACTGAACCTGGGGGCATGCTACCTCCAAGCCACATCCCCCAGTCCTTTTTTTTTTTTGCAGTACCGGGGATTGAACCCAGGGGCGTTCTACCTCCGAGCTACACCCCCGGCCCTATTTTTTATACTTTATTTTGAAACCGGGTTTCACAAAGTTGCAGAGGCCTCACTAAATAGCTGAGGCTGGCCGCAAACCCCGATCCTCCGGTCTCAGCCTCCCAAGTACTAGGATTACAAGTGTGCGCCACCATGCCCGGCTCCCCAGTCCTTTTAAAAAAGTTTTTAAATTTTAAGTCGGACACAGTGGTGCAGGCCTGTAATCCCAGTACTTGGGAGGCTGAGACAGGAGGATCATAGGTTCACAGCCAGCCTCAGCTACTTAGTGAGGCCCTCCACAACTTAGTGAGACTCTGTTTCAAAATAAAGAATAAAAATAGGGCTGAGGGTGTAGCTCAGAGGTAGAATTTCCTTGGTTTCAATCCCCAGTACAGCAAAAAAAAAATTTTTTTTGGAAACAGGGTTTCTCTAGGTTGCTGAGGCTGGCCTCAAATCTTCAATCCTTCTGTTCAGCCTCCCAAGTATTGGAATTACAGGTGTGTGCCACTCTGCCTGGCATCCCTTCCCCACTTTCTATTCTTATATCCTAGCACCGGGCACAAAATGGGTGCTTAATACATATTTAGAAATGAATGAATGAAATTTTTAAAGGAGTCTGAGCTGAAGGGATTAGCCAATGCTCATGCGCCCCCTGGTGGTCATCATGTGCATTCCAGGCCTTGGACAACCTTCAAAAAGGGAGGGCAGAAGACAGCCCCAGAGCCCGGGAAGGTGGGACGCCACCACCCGAGGACCGAGTCTGCAACCCAGGGGCCTGATCCCAGCGCTTGGGCCCCACCTGAAGAGGGTGGCAGGGATTTTCAGCTCCTCAACCAGTTCCACCTTCTCCTTCTCTTTAGATCCCCCCATTTTTTGTGTGTGGTACTGGGGATTGAACCCAGGGGCATTCTACCTCCAAGCTATACTCCCAACCCGATTTTTTATTCTTTATTTTTAAACAGGGTCTCACTAAGTTGTGGAGGGCCTCACTAAGTAGCTGAGGCTGGCCACGAACTTGCCATCCTCCTGTCTCAGCCTCCCAAGTACTGGGATTACAAGTGTGGGCCACCGCGCCTGGCTGAAACAGGGTCTTGCTAGGTTGATGAGAATCCCTCTACTTGCTGAGGCTGTCCTCGAACCTGTTATTCTCCTGCCTCAGCCTCCCAAGTTCTGGGATTACAAGTGCAGATCTCCCCCCCCCTTTTTTTGGTACTGGGAATTGAAACTAGGGGCATTCTACCTCTGAGTTACACCCCCAGCCTTTTGTTTGTTTGTTTTGTTTTGAAACAGGGTCTCCATAGGTTGCTGAGAGTCTTAAGTTGCTGAGGCTGGTCTTTTTGCGGTGCTGGGGAATGAACCTAAGGGTATTCTACCTCTGAGCCACATCCCCAGCCCTACATATATAAGTGTGTGTGTGTGTGTGTGTGTGTGTGTGTGTGTGTGTGTGTTGTGTGTGTGTGTATTAAACAGGGTTTCACTAAGTTGCTGAGGCTGACTGCAAACCTGTGATCCTCCTGTCTCAGCCTCCCAAGTACTGGGATTACAAGCATGCACCACCACACCTGTTTTAGATCCTTCTCTAAGGTCTCTAAGGTGTGTGTGAGAGAGACATGCGTGTACTTGTCAGTGTGAGCTGGACTGTGTGCTCTGGAGGCCAAATGTTCAACTGTGTCTATCCAGAACAGATGGTGGCAGCAGGTTCTGTCTTTGGAAGATGTATGTGTGGGTGGAGCTGTGTGTGTGTTCGAGCCCATGTTCCTGTATCTGTCCCCTGCTCCTATGTGACTGTACCAGGAACCTGAGAACCTGGGTCTGAGAATGCTGGGGCTCAGCCTGCCAAGAAGCAAAGGGTAGGCTGTAGCCTGTCACTGGAACTTTCTGGGTCTTAGTGTACTCGATGTTGTCTAGGTGTCCAAGGTGTAGAAGAACCAACACCCGAGCCCTAAGTCTTGCGGTACACATCTTGCAGGTGGCAGGCCGCCTGGGAGCCTGTACCTGGGAGGGAGCTGGTTTCTCCCGCCCTTTCCCTCACAGGTATGTATTTGCAGTGCTGGTTGGACTGGCCTGTCGTCATTCCGCTGGCTTTTGCTGAGTACCTGCTGTGTGGGCTCCTGGGGTGAGGAGTCCTAGATCCTTATTCATGACAAGCGCATCTGAACTCAAATTCAGGCTTCCCTGGTGATTTGGTTTTATTTATTTATTTATTTATTTATTTTGGTGGGACCAGGGATTAAACCCAGGGGCATTCTACCTCTGAGCTATACCCCAGCCCTATATATATATATATATATATTTTTTTTTTTTTGCGGTACTGGGGATGGAACCCAGGGGCGTTCTACCTCCGAGCTACACCCCCAGCCCTATTTTTTATTCTTTATTTTGAAACAGGGTCTCACTCAGTTGCAGAGGGCCTCACTAAGTAGTTGAGGCTGGCCGCGAATCCGGATCCTCCTGTCTCAGCCTCCCAAGT
>PVJS01057803.1:0-11957 GCA_004027185.1 Glis glis
CTTTTTAAAAGAAGTCTAAGGGACTGAAGGGCTGGGTCAGGTTTAGAATTCGACTTCCCCATGTTCTATGGGTGTGCGCTCGCTTTCGGAGACCGCCTACCTGTCAGCGTTTTTGAAGTAGGGGGAAGATTCCTCACACGTTTCGTCTCGCACGCCTCACACGTTCCACACGCTACGCCTCGCACTCCACACACGCCTCACCACGATTGGCCTCGCTCGGGGCACCAGCCTCTCGGGTCCCGCCCGAGAGTGACGCGGACTGACAGGGAAAAGTGAGCGCCGACGGCTCGAGAAGCACTCACCACGAGCCGGGAGAATATGTCGAGCAAATCTTGTTTATTTAGGAAAACAGGGCAGTTTTAAAGTGAAACCCATAAAGGAATCCCCAGGCAGTAGGGTGTGGCCCAATGGCATGTGACAGGTCGGGTCATGCGCCCCCTATAACCTCTTGAGGCTAGGTGCGGCGGGTCTGCCAGCACCATCTTTGCTATTGATATGCTGAATCGCTGAATTGCTGAATCGCTGCCACGTGGAAGAGGCCCGGTACTCTAGAGCAGGCCTCTGCTAGTTCACCAGGCCCTTTCATGGCACCGAGTAAAGGGCCCCGCACCTCCTGAGCAACCAAGCCCTGTTTTCAACATTGCTACTTTGTTTCTGTGAGGGCTAGGGTAACATTATAAATTCAAATCATTATAACAGTGCAGCATATTAACTGAAATAAGTGAACTTCTTCCTCCACACTCATTCTAAAGCAATTTTACATTTATTCCTATCTAATTTCTCAACTTTTGAATCTGGACTCATCTTAAACTTTTGTGAATAGAATTTGGAATATTTTATTCTAATTCTGAGTTTACTCCTCAAGAACACTTGCTTGCTTGATTATATTTCTTTGGAAACTTAACAAAATTTTCCCATACTAGACTGATGACTGAGAAAAGAAATGTAGCCCAGTAATTCCCGTTGCCTGAATCACCTTCTACCGTATTATTAAACAGGTCATGAGATAATTCTAGACTAGCTGGCACCCAACTGACCAGTCAGCTTATTGTAGAGACATGAGCAAGGCCAGTTGGATCAATACAGATAAGGATAACTACCCAACTGCTACACACATCTAAACCCTGTTGAAAATAATTTGTTTATATTCCATATATATCATGCATAGGCAATTTTCAGTAGTTTTATAGATATTAATATCATTTTACAAATTTCTAAACAGGGTCAATAAAGTTAATATCAACCAACAATTCTGATCACTTTTCAGCTATGCACACTTTCCTATCTTATATATGTAATGAAGTAATATATTCCAATTATTTGTTTATTCCTTAATAATTTGTGAGATGAAGCCGGGCGTGGTGGTGCACACTTGTAATCCCAGTACTTTGGGAGGCGGAGACCGGAGGATCCGGGTTCGCGGCCAGCCTCAGCGCTCTCTCTCTCTCTCTCTCTCTCTCTCTCTACTTAGTGAGGCCCTCTGCAACTTCGTGAGACCCAGTTTCAAAATAAAGTATAAAAAAATAGGGCTGGGGGTGTAGCACGGAGGTAGAACGCTCCTGGGTTCAATCCCCGAAACTGCAAAAAAAAAAAAAATTTGTGAGATATAGAACAAGTTTTTTTCATTATATATATTGTATCTAGTCAGTCCTATACATTTTTTTTATTATTTTTAAAGAAACTTACTAGAGAAAAAGATTGCTTCTTGGCAATAGAAGGAGAGCAGTCAGAACTCAACAGAAGAAAGTCAATTGTAATTGAACTGAACACGGTACAGAGAGCAGAGGACTGAAAAACCCTCCATGCTTGTTTCATCTGGTGAGCAGAGAGCAAAGATGGGTACTATCTTGGTGAGCCTGCACTGGGGCTGGTGGCTGCTGGGAGCTGGCTGCTCTCAGAGACCAACTTTAGCAAAGAAGCAGCTAAATCTTGTCAAGCTAGTGCAGAAAATCATTATCAAAAGCAATTGTATCCTTCTCTCCATGCTTGAATATCTCAAGACTGAAACTCCCCAGACCATCCAGCCAAATTTCCTAGCACACTTCTGTAGCTGTAGCTGAATTCAGACTGAGAAACGACAGAAGCTTCCTGCAGGGAACCCAGTGGCTACAACCCACCTCATCAAGACCACTGTGAGTCAACCAGCCAAACTGCTCAGCAAACTCCTGTGGCTGTAGTTGAACCCTAACCCTTCCTGCAGGGACACTGTTAGAATAATATAGGGATAAAGGAAGAAAAATACAGCTCTACAGACCAGAACAGGCCCTTTAATTGGAGTGAAGCCTGGGAGGGGGAACTGACCGGGGAGAGAGCCCATGAGAGCCAGCAAAACTCCCCTTCCTTACAGACTAGGGTCCTTTTGTGAGGCATTAGGGGGGAGGGAGAGCAAGGCAGTCATGGATTTCTCCTATTGGTGGTCTTGATATGGGCCAGGACAGGTAGATTTATGAGGCTGGGGGCAGGGGGATGGTTAGGGTCACTTTTCTGCCACTGCTGGAGTTCTTTTGGCCTCACAGTCAGACTTCCCAGTGCCCCCAGACATGAGCAACACTCTTCAAGACTGCATGTAAAAACTGTCATAGTGGGAGCTTGCATGGCTACAGGGATTTGTGTGGCAACAAACAGACCAGTGGGGTCTGTGAGTTGTTAAATCATCCCTGTGGAGATGTGGGGGGGATATAGTAGGACACAGCAAAAATGTGAATTAGCAGACAGTCCCTAGGAACCCCCTGCAGGGTCTCCACCTATTACCATAGGACCACCAGCAGTAGTGTCTGTGGGGTAAAATAACTCAGCCAACCATGCTGCAGGCTTGGAATGCTAGGGTTAGGGATAGGATTAGACAGAATTAAACTAAAACTTTTAAAAAGAGACAAAACAGGTCACTTCTTACTAATAAAAGGAACAATCCAACAAGAACATTTAATAACAGTAAACAGTTATGCCCCAAATGTGGGCACACCCATTTTATAAAACAATACCTTTGGGACATTAGATCTCAAAGAGACCCAAATACAATAATACTGGGAGACATCACACACTGCTCAAACCACTAGATCAATCTTCCAGGCAAAAGAAGAGTAAAGACTCTTTAGACCTAATGAACACTATAAACCAAATGGACCTAATAGACATATACAAAATATTGCAAAAAATAACAGCTGAATATACATTATTCTCAGCTGCTATGGAACCTTCTCCAAAATGAACCACTTTCTGGCCACAAAGCAAGTAAAAAAAGTAATATAATTCCTTGCCTCTTTTCAGATTATAATAGAATGAAAGTAGAAATCAACAACAGGAATACCAAAAATATTACATAAATATACGGAGACTGAGTGAGTGATACACTTTTGAATGAAGACTGGATCATAGAAGAAATAAAGAGAAAAATAAAAAAAGTTCTAAGTGTTAAATGAAAATAGAGACACAACATACCAAAATCTATGGGAAAATTTAAAGGTGGTTTTAAGAGGAAAATTTATAGCACTAACTGCCCACATAAGAAAAACAAAAAGTCACCAAACAACGTCATGACATACCTCAAGGCCCTTGAAAAACAGGAACAGACTAATCCCAAAGCCAGTAGAAGGGAGGAGATAATTAAAATCAGAGCAGAAATCAATGAAATAAAGAAGAAAAGAACAATACAAAAGATAAACAAAACAAACAGCTGGTTCTTTGAAAAGATTAACAAAATTGATAAGCCCTTAGACAATGTAAACAAAAGAAAAAGAGAATTGACCCAAACTATTAAGATGACAAATGAAAAAGGAGACATCACCACAGATAGTGGGGAAATCCAGAGCATCATCAGAAACTATGTGGAAAATTTATATTCCAACAAACTGGAAAACAGAAGAAATCAACAGATTTCTAGACACATGCAATCTACCTAAATTAAACCAAGAGGATATAGAAAACGTAAACCAACCAATAGCAAGCAAAGAGATAGAAACAGCAATAAAAATCCTTCCATCAAAGAAAAGCCCAGGTCCAGATGGATTCTATAAAACTTTTACAAAAGAACAAAACCCAATACTTCACAAGTAGTTATTCTGTGAAACTGAAAGAGATGGAATCCTACCAAACTCCTTCTATGAGACTAGTATCACCTGAATACCAAAACTGAATAAAGATTCCTCAAGAAAAGAAAATTACAAACCAATATCCTTGATAAGCACAGATGCAAAAATACTAAACAAAATACTAGTGATACGCATTCAAAACCATATCAAGAAAATTGTACACAATGACCAAGTTGGTTTCATTCCAGGGATGCAAGGCTGATTCAACATTTACAAATCAATATGTCATTCACCACATAAATAGAACTAAGGACAAAAAGCATATGATCATCTCAATAAATGCTGAAAATGCATTTGACAAAATCCAGCACACATTCCTTTTGACAAAATCCATTTGACAAAATCCAGCACACACACTGGAATAGAAGGAACTTACTTCAACAATATTAAGGCAATATACAATAAGCCCAAAGTACTTGAGACTCTTGCAAGAGTGATAAGGCAAGGAAATGATATCACAGGAATTCAAATAGGAAAATAACTGAAATTATCTCTATTTGTTTATGATATGTTCCTATATTTAGAAGACCAAAAAAAAAAAACTAAACCAAAAGACTTCTAGAGCTGATCATCAAATTCAGCAAAGTAGCAGGATACAAAATCAACCTAAAAAAATAAGTACCTTTTCTATATGGCAACCATGAATCCACTGAAAAAGAAATCCAGAAACCAATTCCAGTCACAATAACTTCAAAAGCAATAAAATACCTAGGAATAAATTTAACCAAGAAGTTCAAAGACCTGTACAATGAAAATTATAAAACATTAAAGAAAGAAATTGAAGAAGATCTTAGAAGATGGAAAGATCTCCCATGCTCTTGGATAGGCAGAATAAATATTATCAAAATGGTCATTCTATCAAATGTGATCTACAGAGTCAATACAATCCCTATCAAAATCATTCTTCACAGATCTAGAAAAAATAGCCCTAAATTTCATGTGGAGAAACAAAAGACCCAGAATAGCAAAAGCAATTCTCAGCAAAAGGAGCCATGCAGGAGACATCACAATTCCTGACTTCAAATTATACTACAGAGCCATAGTAATAAAAACAGCATGGTATTGGTACAAAAATAGACACATAGATCAATGGAATAAAAGAGAAGTTACAGAAACAAATCCATGCGCATATAGCCAATTGATTTTTTAACAAAGATGTCAAACACATACTTTGGAGAAAAACAACCTTTTCAACAAATGGTGTTGGGAAAACTGGTTATCCTTCTGTAAAACTGGAATTAAATCCCTACCTCTCCCTCTGCACACGTCAACTCAAAATGGATCAAAGACCTGGAAATTAGACCCGACTTTGGAGTTACTAGAGGAGGGCATATGTCCAACACTCCAACATATAGGCACAGGTAGTCGACTTCATCAAGAAGTCAAACAACAATAAATGCTGGCAAGGATGTGGGGAAATAAGAATTCTTCTACACTGTTGGTGGGATTAAGAGTTAGTGAAACTGCTATGGAGATCAGTGTGGAGATCCCTCAAAAAATTGGGAATGGATCCGCCATATGATTCAGCTATACCATTCATGGGTATCATTCCAAAAGGACTGAAATCAAAATATTATAGTAATGTATGCGTATCCATGTTTATAGCAGCACAATTCACAATAGCCAAATTATGGAAGCAACCTAGGTATCCATCAATAGATGAATGGATTACAAAATTATGGGATATACTCACAATGGAATTCTATTAAGCAATAAAGAAAAATTATGTCATTTGCAGGAAAATGGATGGACCTGGAGAACATTATGTTAAGTGAGATTAGTCAGTCACAGAAAGTGAATGGTCATAGTTTTCTCTCATATAGAGAAGGTAGGGAGTAGTAGGGATACCAGAGATACTTTAGATAATGGAGGAGAAACTTCAGTGGAGCCAGGGAGGTGGTCTAGGGGAGGTGGGGGGGGATCAATGAAGCAATCACTTCCAATGATATTATGTACATATGTGAGAATACCAATGCCAATCTCAATATCCCGTATGGGGAAGAGGGAGTTATGGGGAGGGAGCAGAGGGAAAGCTCACCAAGTGCTGTGTGCATGCATGTCACTATCACTATGAGTTACATTATTATGTGAGACTATGATGCACAATAAATGTATAAAAATAAATGAATAAATGGAAAAAATGAAATTTAGTAATTAATTTCCAAATATAAAGATTTGATTTTTGATAGATATAAGTGAAACTGATAGATTATAAAAGAAAGACAGAGAGAATTCACATGCTGATACTCTTTCAGAGAGAAATGACAATTATTGTGTATTTGGTCAATTCATCAGTGCTTTTCATGTGAGGCAAGAATGGAAATATATTTAAATTATTTTAGTTGCCCCCATGCTAGAACAGGGAGGGGGGTGATATGCAGGAGGGGTTTACTATTGGCATATTATAGTCAGTGGCCAGAGATAACAAACTTTTTGCTGTATGTAAACTGATTCTACACAAGAAAGAATTGGAATGCCTAAAATCACAGTAGCACCAACATTGAAAAATGCTGAATAAAAATTGGCTAAAAGAGAAGATATGCCCATATAAATATATTGAATTTATTTTTGAATGTCTTTAATTGGACTTTTGGATATTCATATGGCAGAGAGAGAGAGAGAGAGAGAGAGCGAGCAATGGAGGAAATTTATAATACTGACCTTCTTTGAGAGCTCTAAGTGACTTGAGAGTTGATATGAAGATAATCTCCACAGAATATTAAATTATTATTTTTTAAACTAGTTTGAAAATAATATCATTTTTCACATTTACTGATCTTGTCTTGAAAGGTAAAATGATAAAAATAATAGGTATCCATTTTCATGTTATATCACTGGGAAAAGATAATTGTTTATATATATCCCAGAGTAGGGAAATTTGTTTCTCAAAATGTGGCTGCATGAGAGAAAAAAAAAAAAAGAAATTTCACGGTAACAGACAGCCCTCATTTAGAGTTGATTAGTGATTAGTGATCTAAAATTTGAGTGCTTATCAAAGTTTGTGTGTACTCTACTAAATCCCCAGGATGATCTTTTTTGAAAAGTCAGTCATAGCCGGGCATGGTGGCACACACTTGTAATCCCAGTCCTTGGGAGGCTGAGACTGGAGAATCGCAGGTTCGTGGCCAGCCTCAGCTACTTAGTGAGACCCTCTGCAACTTAGTGAGACCCTGTTTCAAAATAAAGAATAAAATAGGGCTGGGGGTGTAGCTCAGAGGTAGAATGCCCCTGGGTTCAATCCCCACTAATGCAAAAAAAAAAAGTCAGTTACATAACACCTGATATTCACAATCAGCTTTTTAAAATTATACCAGAGTAGTTTTTTGTAGGTGGAAAATAATAGCCAGTGCATTCATTCGTTAAATTTTAGTTGAATTAATTAGTATTCTAATTATTTGATATTTAATCCTGCCAAGTCTCAGAAACATATTAATATTTGAAAATTCAGTGTCTTTGCAGTTATATTTGTCCTTAAAAATGTTCCCTATTGCCGGGCGTGGTGGCGCAAGCTTGTAATCCCAGTACTTTGGAAGGCGGAGACCGGAGGATCTGGGTTCGCGGCCAGCCTCAGCTCTTTCTCTCTCTCTCTCTCTCTCTCTCCCCCCCCTCTCTCTCTCCTTAGTGAGGCCTTCCGCAACTTCGTGAGACCCGGTTTCAAAATAAAGTATAAAAAATAGGGCTGGGGGCGTAGTGCAGAGGTAGAATGCCCCCACGTTCAATCCCCAGTACCGCAAAAAAAAAAATGTTCCCTATTAATAACTGACTAACATCAAATGAGCTAGTAATTTGTGGGTTGGCATCTTGTGTCTAGTCTTTTTTCTTTTCTATTAAGGTATACTATCATTTTACCAAAATAAAAAAAAAGCAAACAAAAATAGGAGACCTGTGATTGCAAGGAAATTCAGCGATAGCACTCCTGGACATCTTCTCAAAGGAAATGAAATAAAAATATTATAATCTGGAGACTGGAGGATCCGGATTCGCGGCCAGCCTCAGCTCTCTCTCTCTTTTTATCTCTCCCAGTCTCTCTCTCTCTCTACTTAGTGAGGCCCTCTGCAACTTCGTGAGACCCGGTTTCAAAATAAAGTATAAAAAATAGGGCCTGGAGTGTAGGGCAGAGGTAGAACATCCCTGAGTTCAATCCCCGGTACCACAAAAAAAAGTATTATAATCATACTTGCATATCCATGTTCATAGCAGCACAATTTACAATAGCCAAATTATGGAACTGGCCTAGATATCCATCAATGGATGAATGGATCCCAAATCTCTGGTATATACACACAATGGAATTTTACTTAGCCTTAAAGAAGAACAAAATTACACCATTTGCAGGAAAATGATGGAACTCGAGAATATTATACTAAGTGAGAACACCCGGTCCCAAAATGTCTCTCTTATATGTGGAAGCCAGAGAGATATTCAGAAATAAGGGCAACATCAGATCGATGAGCATAAGCTTCAGGGGAGTGAGGGTGATTATGGAAGGGAGGGAGGGAAACAAAGTTAGAAAGAATCCAATAATAGAAATAATGCTATGAACGTATATAAAATTGCCAATTGCAATCTCAAAGACTTGCAGGGTGAGGGTAAAGGGGTGTCTGTGGGGAGGGCAGCAAGAATTGTGTGCATGTATTTTTCTAACACTCTGTACCACAATATGGTGTAAAATTACAATGTAACCAATAAAAAAATAAAAAATAAATAAATCACAAAGAAAGTCAGAGACAAAAGCACTGCACGCCTACCAGGATGGCTGAAATAAAAAATTAAAAGAGAAAAGTCACAAGAAAGTCATAAGTGTGAAAGAGCAATGGAGAAATTGAAACACATTTGTTTCTGGGAATTTAAAATAGTGCATCTAGTGTGGAAAATTGTTTGGCAATTCCTCTGTCAGAGAATTGTCAGTTGTAATTGATGCTCGTTTAATCTCAATATTTCATGAGTCTGGCTTTTGCCAAAAATTGTAGTTTCCCTTCAGTCCCTTATTAGTGCCTAAAGTAGTTACTATCACTTTAAACCCCCCTTAGGGTAAATACCATGCAAGCTGCAAGCAAGAGCATGCAAACACACACACACACACACACACACACACACACGCACACGCACACGCACACACACATGCACATACTCACTCACACACACATGCATGGCCAAGGGATTTAAATGCAAATTCCAGGCCATGAAACTTTAAAGTTAGATTAATTGCTTCCTATAATTAGTTTTTAAAATTAGATTAATTGCTTACTTCCCTTAGTTTTGTAACCATTGTCCTCAAAATGTAGAATTTTTGGCTTATTTTAAATGTTGGCAAGAATTCTTTTAATATACTTACTCCCCATATATCTGAGCTTTTTTAATTTTCTGATATATATTTTCATTAGACTTTACATATATTATAACAAGTAATAGAGTACATGGGCAGCCAGCACTCTATTTCTTCATTTGTTTTAAACAAATGAAGGATTTATCTCATTTTGTCAAAAAATACTCTTAATTTTAGGTTCTCTTTCTTTAAAATCCTCCATTGGAATTGATGTAATATTCATTTTTTGATGCATAGTGTCTTTTCCTTAATAGATATTAGTCTATAATCTTAGCAATGTTGCAGCGAATTATGAATTGGGTGCTGTATGATTTAGTTTTCTCATTGCTCTGAACCAAAAAACCTGAAAACACACAACTTAGAGAAAAGATTTGTTTGTTCACAGTTTTTGGAGATTTCAGGGCTCAGTCCATGTCAGGCTGTGTCTGGAGAGCTCAGGGCATGGTGAAGGGAAGCAGAGAGAGGGAGAGAGCAAGGCTCTGCTCTCACATCATGAAGGCCAAAAGCAAGAGAGCAAATAAGGCGATTCAAAGACAAAAGCACAGTCCCCAAGGCCACACCCCCAGATACCAGCCTCTTCCAGCCACACCCCACCTGCCTAGGTTACCACCAGTAAATCCATTGCAACCCTCATGACTTAATTATATCAACTCTGAACATTAATACATGAGCTCTTGAGGGGACATTCTATATCTCACCAAAATAGTTTCCCAAAAAGAAAAATTAAACTGGAAGTTTTAAAATTGTGTTTGTATTCTTGAACACAAGAAAATTATTTTATTTTAAAAATCACAGTTGTATTTATTATTTACACCTTTAAAGACTAAAAAGTAAGGCCTTCAACTTGATAGAATTCTACCTGAAAGTTTTTCTTTGAAATCTCATCTGTATTGGTGTCAATAAAGATAACTTGCAAGTTCTCATGACAGTGGAGAGCAAAATCCCACAACATTAAGGAGTGTCAGAGGAAAGCATATTAAAGTAGAAACAGCTGTTATCTGTAATGATATTTTGAGTTGTTATACTGTGCGAACAGCTTTCCTAAGCAAAATAAAGTTTTTCAATTTTCTGTGGTGTTTTTCTTTCCACATCCATCTCCAAATATGGATGTTATGCCTCTGAAGAAATAAAACTACCACATAAGCTTAGTATGTTTTGTATGTGTGTGTGGTGGAGGGAATGCTAATATATGTATAGAAAAGTAGAGAAAAATGTAAAAGCAAATGACTGGGGCTTGCTTACACTTTTTTTTTTTTTTGCAGTACAGGGGCTTGAATCCAGGGGAATTTTACCTCCGAGCTATACCCCCAGCCCTATTTTTTATACTTTTATTTTGAAACTGGGTCTCACGAAGTTGCGGAGGGCCTCACTAAGTAGCTGAGGCTGGCCGCGAACCCAGATCCTCCGGTCTCCGCCTCCCAAGTACTGGGATTACAAGCGTGCGCCACCATGCCCGGCTTGCTTACACTTTATAAGAATTACTTTTTGTATTCTATTCATATTCTATTTAATTCACTATATATTCAACTAGTTAATAGTACAGCAGAAGAAAAATCACTTGTAAAATTATTTAGTTCTCAGGATGCATGGACACTGCCCAAGGTAAGAAGTGACATATTGATGTCACAAATGAATTGAAAGAACACAGAGATGAAAACCACGAGGCATATCAGTGGTCTCAGGTTGGACAGAGCCACCCCTGGGAGAAATCACTGGTTTCTCTATTAAGTATGTTTATTATCTCTTTCACCAAAAGGCATGAGCATTTTCTATTTCTTTGTTTTGCTTCATGGTGTGAAATGGCAAGGCTATGATTTATTCACACAGCTCTTCTTTTAAGACTCAAATTCTCTATCTTGATCCCAAATGAGAAGAAAACCTAATCACATCCCAGGGTTGAGCCTATTGATAAAGCCAGCTGGTTACATGTTCACTCTCCTGCACTCAGGTACAGCTTTTCATACAAATCTTCAATAAAAAAAGATCTTCATAAATGTTGATGGACCTCTAGTTAATCAAAGTTATAAAACAAAAACATTCATTCCTTGCTAGAACCCATATCCTGGTTGGGAATGCATAACCTCAGCTGTAGTTTATGTCGCAAGGTCTCAGGGCTTGCTTGAGCCTCCAGCAAATGGTCATGGCTTAAATAGTAGAAGAGGAAAATGACCAGTGATATGCATTCTACTGACATTACATTTTTACTTTTTTTAAGTTTCTTCTGTGTGAATTGCACATTCCAAATGTGTGAGTCATCACATTTTAGAGAGTGGGCTTTGTTAACTGACTAATGTCAAGGAAGATTGAGCACTGTCCAGGAATCCTGGAGTGACAGGCCTTATTTTTATTGATTAGGCAGTGACAACATCTTAAAAGCCTCACAAAGAGTTTTAAAGACAACTGATGCAGCCAGGCGTGGTGGTGCATGCTTGTAATCCCAGTACTTTGGGAGGCGGAGACCGGAGGATCGGGGTTCGCGGCCAGCCTCAGCTCTCTCTCTCTCTCTCTCTCTCTCTCTCTCTCTCCTTAGTGAGGCCCTCCGC
>PVJS01057804.1:0-11956 GCA_004027185.1 Glis glis
GAAGAGCTCCCTGGCTTTGTTGATGGCCTGCAAAAGCCGCAACGCCAGTAGCCGTTGGCGCGGTTTGACCAAGATGGCGCCGCTGCCGCTTCTGCCGACACAGCAGTTCGGGTCCGTGTCGCGCGTGGAGCGAGTCGCTGCTCGGCTTCTCTGCTACTATTCTGCTGCTGTTGGGTTCACAGCAGGTCGCTGGCGTCTCTGTTGGTCTTGTGTAGAAGCCACAAGGCTGGTGGCTGCCGGTAAAGTCCTGCCGAGGTGGCGCCGCTGCAGCTGCTTCAGCCACTGTCGCCGCTGTCGCCGCCGCCGTTTGGTCTCTCAAGTGTGGAGGAGCCGCTGCTCGCTTTCGTCTCTGCTGACCTACAGCTGCTGATCTTCCCGCGAGTCCCTGGCTTCTCTGCCGGCGGCGCGTGGAAGCCGCAATGCCGGTAGCGGCCGGCGCGGTCCGGCCAAGATGGCGCCGCCGCCTTCCCTTAGGTAAGGCGTTTGGCGCTTTTTACTTTCCTCTGTTTTGTCTTCTGGCTCTGATTCCGTCGCGTTTCAAACTTTTCGTTGTTTATTTCAAGTTTGTGTTGCTTTTCATCTGTGGAGAGGTTGCTTTCACAGCAAATGAGGTGTGCGTCTCAGAGAGATCATAGCGTGGTGTCTCCCTTGGACGCCATCTTCCACACCTCCATCCCTTTCTTTTAGACTCTTCTCTGGGGACTCATCAGGAGCCCCAAACCCTTAAGCTTAATGGAGCTCAGACCACATCTTGGTTCCTGGTTTTGAGTACTGCTTGTGCCAGGTGCCCACTCCCTAGTGAGAGGCTCTGGCCAGAGAGGTCACAGCAGAGTGTCCTGCTCTGCCCCTGCCCAGGTATGCCTTCTGGGCTCCAGGCAGGCAGACAATTGGGCCAGGAGTAGAGGAAAAGCATCCTATTTGGCAGCTCTGTGCTGACATCAATAGCAAAATAACTTGCCTTAATGAGAGAGAGCAGGCATGGGAAATAAGGATTATGTTCTTCCAAGACCAAGGAAATCTGCAGATTTGGAAAGGTGGCAATATTCAGTGATTTGGTTATGAACACTAAAGTATCTTACAGTTTTCATTGGCATTGAGGATTATTCCAAATACCCTCATCTTGTACTGTCTATATTTTTCCAATAGCCTTTAACTAGATTTCCTCTTTTCAGTCTCTCTGCCTTTTTTATTCATTCTCCCAAAACCAATGTTCTCCATGTAGTTTTTATGCTGTACATTGATTCCATGCTAATAGAAGTCATAAAAATAGGATGGCAAAGCTGCTTTAAATATCTTTATATGTTATCAATGTTATATGTTATCATAAACTGGTAATCTTGGTTAACATTAATATTATTGGCATGTGTCAATTTTATGACTTATGTTGTATCTCTATTAAAAAAAAACAATCAGACCCAATGAGTGAATCGGAGCATTTTTGTATTAAATATCTTAGTTATACTTCCAGAAAGATTTGGAAATTTTTTCCTTGCAGAAAGGGGGAAGGGTCAGACCTAGAATACAAAAGAAACTTTGTTCAGAATGGAAGATCATGACAGCCCTAAATAGAAAGTGCTGAGGAAGGCAGGAATGACCTCGAGGCCCAAAGTAGGCAAGCGCAGGAGAGAGGGCCGTAGCTATTCTATTTGAGGTTTGTCATATCTGAAGTCTCTCAGCCCTACCAGTTCTGTGAGTTATCTCTTCCCTTCTTTGGTAACTTGGCCAACCTGAAGCAGAGGAAGAAGGGAAAGGAAGAAGGAAGAAGAGGAGAAAGAGAAGAAGAAAGGTAGCTAGAAGTATTGGGGTGAGAGGAGCAAAAAGGAGGGAGAGAAGGGCAAAAGAGTGTTATGGAAAACCTATTTAAGGCTGAGGTCACCTTTTTGTGACTTGAAAGCGTTTGTTTGGGAGGCAAGTTAGGATGTGGCAGCATAAGAAACTGACTAGAACAAAGAGGAAGCTGTTATGAGGGCTGGGGCCACCGTCCAGGGTACAGGTGCTTTCCCAACCTAGGAAGCCACATAGTGTACCTTTAAGGCAAATCAAGCACAGGTGTGCGTGGGGTCATATCTGGAAGGCCAGGCATGGCAGTGGCCCACAGGGAGCAGATGGAAGCAAATGAGATCCTAAGAACTTTGGTTTTGGACTAGAATACAAGGCAGAGATTTTGGGGACAGAATCTCTGGGAAAATGGGCTATCATTTAGAGTGCTTCTCTGCTTCCAGAGAGGGGGCTGGGACTGAGAATGACTGAGCAATCGGGCAGAAATTGAGCACAAAGTCTAGCTTTTATATCAGATCCATCATGCCACATAGGACCAAAGTATTGCTGTGTTTGTGTCCACATGGACACACACAGGGTGCTAGACACCTGGCTGGCAGAGTGGAGGACTTCCAGGGGAGAAATGCTAGGGTCCACAGGTGGGCCAGACTCTTCCCAAGGGTGCAGACTTTGGGTGCAGCAAAGGAGGGTTAATTTCAAGCCCTGCTGAAAGGTGTCTAAAGATAGTTGATGTATGTCTTGTTTTTGTTGAGGTTGACTGAAGAACAGGAGTGGACCTAGGTCTATAGGCAAAGGCAAAGGCAATTTAGAGAATGGACGAAAATATTTGCAAGCCATATTTCTGATTAGGGATTAATATCCAAAATATATAAAGAACTCCTACAACCCAATAGCAAAAAGCCCCCAAATAACCCAATTTAAAAAATGGGCAAAGGTCTTGAACAGATATTTGTCAAAAAAAGACATGCAAATGACCAACAGATATATATATATAAAAGATGCTTAATATCAGGAATCATCAGGGAAATGCAAATTAAAACTACAATGAGAGCTCGGCGTGATGGCACATGCCTAAAATCTTAGTATTTGGGAGGCTGAGATAGGATCGCAGGTTCAAGAACACTCTCAGCAATTTAGTGAGACTCTCAGCAAGACTTAGCAAGACCCTGTTTCAAAACAAAAAATAAAAAAAGAGCTGGGGGTAGAGCTCAGAAGTAGAATGCCTCTGGGTTCAATCTGTACCAAAAAACAAAACAAAATAAACCCTACAATGAGATATCACCTCATACATGTTAGGATAGCTGTCATCAAAACAAAAGAGAACAGAAAGGTAACAAGAGGATGCGAAGAAATTGGAACACTTGTACATTGTTATGGGAATAAAAACTGATGCAGCCACTAAGGAAAACAGTATGGCAGTTCCTTAGAAAATTAAAAATAAAATTACTATATGACCCAGCAACCCTATTTCTGGGTACATAGGCAAAAAAATTGAAATCAGGATCTCAAAGAGATATATGCACTCCCATGTTCATTGCATCATTATTCACAATAGCCAAGATATGGAGCAAAATAATTGCCCATCAAAAGATGAATGGATAAAGAAAATGTACTATATAGCTGGGCGTGGTGGTGCACACCTATAATCCCAGTACTTGGGAGGCTGAGACAGGAGGATTGCAGGTTCAATGCCAGCACACTGTAACTTAGTGAGACCCTGTTTGAAAAAAATATAAAAATAAAATAGGGCTGGGGGTGTAGCTCAGAGGCAAAAAGACCCTGGGTTTAATCCTCAGTACAATACTACTACTACTACTACTACTGCTACTACTACTACTACTACTAATAATAATAAAAGGGTTGGGGGTGTACCTCAGTGGTAGAACACCTCTGGGTTCAATCCTTAGTACAACAAAAATTAAAAAAAGAAAAAGAAAAAGAAAATGTGCTATGTACATACAGTGGACTATTGTTCAGTCTTAAAAAAAAGGGGGGGGGGAAATCCTGCCATACAGGACAAGATGGATGAATCTGGAGGACATTATGCCAAGTGAAATAAGCCAGTCACAAGACAAATACTGCATGATTCCATTTATATGAGAAATCTAAAATAATCAAACTCATAGAAACAGAGAATAGAATGGTGGTAGCCAAGGAAGAGACGGGAGAGTTGCTTTTCACTGGGTATAAAGTTTCAGTCATGTAAGTTCTAGAGATGCGTTCTACAACATTGTACCTATTGTGCATTTAGCGTCTTTTTTTGTGCGTGTGTGTGTGTGTGGGGGGGAGTACTGGGGATTAAACCCAGGGACATTCTACCTCCCAGTTACACCCTCGCCCTATTTCATTTTTTATTTTGAGACAGAGTCTCACTAAATTGCTGAGGGTCTTGTTAAGTTGCTGAGGCTGGTCTCAAATCTGTGATTCTTCTGTCTCAGTCTCCCAAGTACTGGGATTACATCCATGCACCACCGCGCCTGGCAATAAAATGATTTTTTAAAAATCACATAGCTTTTTTGTGATGGACATCAGGTATCTTCTACCTTCAGAATCCTTAGGGTATGCAGAGTACCCACAGAATACATGTTACTTTCCACATTGGCCAGCCCTCCATCTCAGACAAATAAGACACTCAGAAGGCTTGCTTGCTTAGACTAGCTCTCATTTGGCATTCACTCTGGGACAGAGTGCCTGGTTGTAATGTGACTTGGACAGGTTCTACTGGGTATACTTGCCTTGTCCTTCCCTTCACCAGTAGGTTCTCAGTAAGGGGGGGGTGTCAGCCCCAGGTAGACAGAGATTTAGTAGTTGGGGAACCTTTTTTATTTTATTTATTTATTTATTTATTTATTTATTTATTTAGTGGCACTGGGGATTGAACCCAGGGGTGCTCTACTCTGAGCTACACCCCCAGCCCTATTTAATTTTTTAGTTTGAAACAGGGTCTCACTAAGTTGCTGAGGCTGACCGTGAACCTGCAATCCTCCTGTCTCAGCCTTCCGCCATCGGGAATCCCTGTGCCCTACATTCTCTAATATCCTGGGGAGTCTCTGGGACTCCCATTCTCACTCTTGGTACCTGTCTCTCCTAAGCCAAGCTGTGGGCTTTAATGGTGGTGCATGAGCTCTTAGCTGACTCGGGGACATTGTAGGAGGCTCAGGGACTTCCTCTACACTCTCTTCTTTCTCTGGGCATCACTGGTGCTTCCATTGTGTCTTCACATATCTCTAGAGTTCTTGGGTACTTGGCTGGGACAACATTTAGAAACAGAAACTCTGAATTTGGGCTCTTTTTTGGGGGAGAGTACTGGAGATTGAACCCAGGAGCATTCTACCTCAGAGCTACACCCAGCCCTTTTCAGTTTTTGTTTTGAAACAGGGTGTCGCTATGTTGCTGAAACTGTTCTCGAACCTGTGATCCTCCTGTCTCAGTCTCCCAAGTACTGGGATTATAGGCATGGGCCACCACACCGTGCTTGAATTTGGGCTTTAACTGCCTCCTTGGGCAATTTTGGGGCCAGTTAGGACTTCTATGATCCTGAGGTACCTAGCGGAGGGGTTCTGAACCCTGCTGGCATGTTGGGCTGGAGAATCCCTTGCTTGGAAGGCCATCCTGTACATTGAGGTTCTTCAGCAACCTCTATGGCCACCAGATCCCAGCTGCATTTCCCCACCTCAGTTCTAACCATTAAGAATGTCTCTAGACATCACCAAAGTTCTCCTTGGGGGCAAAATTGGCTGCAGTTGAGAACATCTGGTAATTTGGCAACTTGGAATCCTAGGAATTTCAGACTTTGAAAATCCCAAATGGGCTGGGTGTGGTGGTGCACACCTATAATCCCAGTACTTGAGAGGCTGAGAAGGGAGAATTGCAGGGGCTGAGGAGAGGCAGAGGAGGTTTGAGTCTGGCCTTTGGGCAGCCCTGGATTTGTTGGAGGACACCACCCAGTGTGGGTGTTTCTAGAAACCTTTGCTTTGCTTTGGCAGTCCCTAAACCTTGGCGACAGCTCTTCAGTAGATATCCCTGAGTCACCTCAAAAGGCATTTCTTTTGGTCTCAGGGCCCATCTGCTAGGTGCCCCTTATTTGGAGGATGGCAATGGCTTTGTGCACCGTAGTCAGCCTTCCTAGGAAGGTAGAATGAATGCCAAGGGAAGAATCTCCCTAGCAACTCTGCAGTGCCACCAAAACCTTCCTGCTCCATGCCTGGTCACCTCCTTAGTGGCCTCACTCTGAGTTTGGCATTTTCTAGATTATCATTCACAGCAAAGCCTGTGGGATTTGTTTGAAATGCAAATCTGAATTTGTCTTTCTTATACGGGAAATCTTTCACAGGCTCTCTTGTCTATAGCAGTTGGGTTATGATTGCTGGGGCTGAGCATTTGCATTTCCAAAAAGATTCCACCTGCTGCTGTTGGTCCTGGGGCCACATGTGGAGAACCACAGGCTTAACAGGATGAAATCTAGATCCTGAGCAGGTGTCAGAGGCAGTTCTGACAATTCCTATCTATCTCTCCATTTTTTTCCCCTCTTGGATTTTATTTTCTAATTAGAATTGTTCTTATCTTTAGTGTGCATCAGAATTACCACATGTGCCCTACCTCCACTGTTTTGGCCCTTAATCAGAATCTTCGCCCCGAATCAGAATTGCAGGCAGTAAACGTGGCACCCCAATGATGCAATATGTGATTTTAGTCCTCTATATTTCCCTCAACCTAAACTATAATGTCTACCATTGTTTTCCTGCCTTTATTTTTTGGTGGTACTAGGGATTGAACCCAGAGGTATTCTATCTCCAAGCTACATTCTCAGCCCTAATTTATTTTTTTATTTGGAAATAGGGTCTCACTAAGTTGCTGAGGGCATCACAAGGTTGCTGAGGCTGGCCATGAATCAGTGATTCTCCTGTCTCAGACTCCCAAGTACTGGGATTACAGGTGTGTACCACCTCGTCTGGCTAACCTCCTGCCTTCTTAATAAAATTTTAAAGATTCAGCTTGAGTTAAGTGTGGTGGTGCACACCTGCAGTCTCAGTACTTGGGAGGCTGAGATAGGAAATCTGTAGGTTCAAGGCCAGCCTCAGCAATTTAGCGAGGCACTCAGCAACTTAGCAAGAACCTGTTTCAAAATAAAAAAATAAAAAGGGCTTGGGGTGTAGCTCAGAGGTAAAACTGCCCAAGTTCAATCCCTAGTTCCAAAGAGAGAGAGAGAGAGAGATTCAGCTTGACTCAAGCATACAATCTTTTATGAAGCCTCCTTTCCACACTCATGTGTGTGCATGCACACACACATGGACATGCACACCCAGACTGTGTCATGATCCTTAAATTGAAAACATTGCTTTATACATCCATCTCCCCTGCTACTCTGTAACCTCTTGGAAAGCAGGAAGCACATCTTCTCCCAACCCCCAGTATGTGGTATATCATAGTAGGCAATGGATAAATGTTTGTTGAATACCTGGACTGCCAGTTCACCATGGGTGGGGAGTGGGGACACCAGCACCTTAGGCAGATATAAAATGGTGGTTGGGAGCCTCATGGGAATCCTGGGGCCACATCAGAGAAGTTGTGTTGTGTTTTGCCTCACACATGGCAGGCAAGTGCTCCACCACTGAGCTACACAACCAGCCCCATATCAGAGAAGCCAGCTGCCCTTCCCATGGAGTGATTTTCCATAGAGTTTATGTCATCTGCCCTGAACTCGTTAGACACTTTACTAATGGTATCATATTGTTAGAAGTAAATTTTTATGGCTTCAAAAAAAAGACACATATTTGAAAGTGGCTCGGCAAAATGAATTTTACTTTTTGCACAAAGGGATCCTGCCACCAGGAAGGTCTGGTGTGCAAGAACAACGTGGAGGAAGTTACTGGGTGTTTTATCTTCAGCGTGGGGCTTCTGTGCCATGCTCCTATTGGTGGGAACACAGCCTCACAATCTTTACGCCATTGGCTGAAGGGGATGCCGGGGGAGGGGTTGGCACTTGCAATTTTCAGGAAATGCTATCTACAAAAATACAAGCACACGTACCCAGATTACACAGTTACACAAATGGCAGTTTTACAACATGGAGCCCAAGTCAAGATATTCTTTTTTTTTTTTTTTTTGCGGTACCGGGGATGGAACCCAGGGGCGTTCTACCTCTGAGCTACACCCTCAGCCCTATTTTTTATACTTTATTTTGAAACTGGGTCTCACTAAGTTGCGGAGGGCCTTACTAAGGGGCTGAAGCTGGCCACGAACCCGGATCCTCCAGTCTCCGCCTCCCAAGTACTGAGATTACAAGCATGCGCCACCACGCCCGGCAAGATATTCCTTTGATAGAAAAGATTTGATTATTTCTCACAATTCTCCCCTCTTTTATTATACATTATTACTCTTTTCTTCAAACTTTATTAACATATGGCGACTCTTGCTTTTGAAGGTATTTGACAAGAAATTATTTTGGTAATTTATGGAGGATTGTTTGGTTAGAACTGTCTCTGTCTGTCTCAGGACTAGGGCCTTAACACAGAGGATTATACCGCATCCTACTAGGATATACCTCATCCTTATAGGATACTATAAGAAATATTATGACCAGAGTCATTATTTCTCCTTGTTTTCCTAACCATTGTTTTGTTAGTCTGGGGAAAGGATCACCTATCCCTTGAACTTTTTGCCAGCTCAGCTGCTAATGCGGACAAACTTTGCAGGGCTTGTGTTATCATGCCATCTGGTGTCGTATTGTTTGGGATATAGGTGTAACAATGGTCCCTTTTTATGGCACATAACTTTTCCTTTTCTAAGATCATATCTAAGGTTAGTTCATTTTCCCACATTATTTTGTTAGTAGCATCTAATTGTTTAACTATTTCCCATATGGCATCTAGGGTGTGGTTGACAACCCTCTGTTGATTGTAATATATATAGTTCACCCATTCTATCTTTTTATTAATAGTGGACCACCAAAATAATATTGGCATAAACCATGTAGCTATCTGGCTTTTAGCCTCAAATTCATTGGGACCACCCTTTGAAATCCTGATTGAATCCACATATATGCAAGGGTCTAATGACCCACGAGAGGGTGCCTCACTTTGGGTTTGAAATGCCAGGTTGAAAGGAATTGCCAATCGTACTATAATGCAAATTCCACTCCAGTTGGCTGGTAAATTCTTAAGTAGCAGTCCTCCACAATACCACCAGACATTTGCTCAGGCTACCACCAGCGCGGACTGATTATCCAGCTCCTCAAAGGACCAGCATTCACTGCAGCCTGTAACATTTCCCCAAAACACTGACTGTCTCTCCCACCTTGAGAGGCATGAGGTATAGTTAGTATTTGGGACTGGAGGCTCGACAGTTTTGGGGGCTCTTGTTTTGGACCCTGAGCCACTGGGAACAGGAGAGATAGGGTCTTACAAGACTCATTGCCCCATGCTAGATTGTCCTGAAAGAGGGCTATCATACATCTCATGCCTGCTGGGTCTGAGGTCCATCCGAGTGGAAATGGTACCACCTGAGCTTTTGGCCTGCCTGGCCTGCCTGCTGCACAAACATAATGGTCACCATTGTTTAAGGTTCTGGCAGAATTTTTAATCCATTTCAACCAGGCATTTGTTTCCCCATATCCTGTCTTAACTTCTATCATCTAGTGTAAATCCTCTAATTTTACTATAGTGGGCTGGGATGAGGGGTTGACATTAGCAGCTGAGGTTGAATTATTAACTAATCTAACAGCAAGCCTCCCCATGGGATTATTTCCTGAAATATCTGCCTGGAGGCCAGACCTGTGTTTAATGGAAAGGGCTGACTTTCTTTCCTGGCTTGCGAGTTAGCAAGAGTGGATTATACTGTAAGTTAACACAGGTGTCAAGGGAAACCCCTCCAGGCCTGGTTATTTTTTCTCTTAACCTCCTCAGAACTAGAGCAGCTCTATATGGTGGGGCTGTCCACCCTCCATATGGGGTGGTCCCCTGGGACTTGCCCCAACTACAGCAAGAGACTTGCTTTAGAGATACAGGACTTGACATGCATTCATCTTTATGAGTAGGGGGTTTTCTCCTATAGTTACATTAATAGTTAATTGGGCTGAATAAGGGCTACCTCATACCTGGAAGCTTAACAGACAACAATCACAAACATATATAAGAAAAATATAAAACAAAACTATTAGGGACAAAACAAATCCAGTTTGTATAATAGTTGTGATAATATTTGATACACAAACAGATCTCCATTTGAATTTGACATAAACAAATCCCCATTTAAATTTGGCTTTACATATATATTATTAATAATAACCAATCTTTAATCAGAGTGGCATGATTTGAAATGTCAAGTGTCCAAGCACCTTTAATTATCTTTGCTTAAAGATGGTTATAATACAATTTAGGAAAACATAAATAAAAACCTGAAAAAGGCTATCACTATTAACCTTTTATAGTTGTTGTTTGGAGGACACCAGCTTGGTAAAGTGTTTCCTTAAGTTTTGCATTTTAGAAGATACTTAGAAAACATGAATATATTTAACTTATAAAGGAGCCAGTAATAATTAACATTATAGTTACATAGAAGTTAACATATTAACCTTTACATATATTAACCATTGGAGGGAAATTCAGAATTTGTGGTTCAGTAAGATAATTATAATTACAAGTCTATGTAGGTTAACCACATAGAACAAAATCAAAGAACAGTTCTAGACTTTTTATAAGCTTAGAGAACAGCATTAATAATCAGAAATAAGCTTATTATCTGATAGACATTTGTATCTCTCTTATAATAATAAAACACTTAGTCAAGGATAACGGATGTAAACCAGGTCTTAATGATGGACTTTGAATGGTACTAAACATGGATGACAAAAGTAAGGTATAAATACAATTCACATTGCATAAAGAGATCACTTATGCAGGTATATAAAACCCATACACCTTTAGTTTTATAAGCTTTTTATAAAACATTTAGATGAACCTAAATACACAGCATATTTAGCTCTCAGTTACATACACATCTATGGTCATATATATATATATATATATATATATAGTGTCAAATATAGTAACCCAAAGTTATAAACACTGATTCTGCTAAAATGCAGCTTGCTAGGTAATCAAAGACAGTAAACACAAGAGGTTATTTTGATAAAAACTTTTCCTCTTAAATTTTTCATAAATGTCACTAAGAGCAGAAAACTTTATTGTTTTAAATATGAAGAACATATGTCTTTGAAGACCACTCTTGGTTAAAAGACTAGTAACAAGAAAATAAGGCTTTCTTTACAGGCCCCTCCCCCTCTGAGGTAAACAAAGAAGGGCCTCTCCCGGCAGCTAAAAACCATGGATAAGAGCTGGACGTGGTGGCACATGCTTGTAATCCCAGTACTTTGGGAGGCAGAGACTGGAGGATCCGGATTCGCGGCCAGCCTCAGCTCTCTCTCTCTCTCTTTCCCTGTCTCTCTCTCTCTCTCTCTCTACTTAGTGAGGCCCTCCGCAACTTTGTGAGACCCGGTTTCAAATTAAAGTATAAAAATAGGGCCGGGGGTATAGCGCAGAGGTAGAACGTCCCTGGGTTCAATCCCCAGTACCAAAAAAAAACAAAAAAAAAATCATGGATAAGGCAGCTACACCCAGCAAGATGGCACTACCCAGTCTCGACCATGTGGAGCTCAAGATGGAACCCAAGATGGCACTACCCAGTCCCGATCACGTGGAACCCAAGATGGCAAACTTTAAACTATAAAATAAGTTAAGCTTTGGTGGGAAGCCCAGTAAGAAAGAAATGTAGGTGCCTTACTTTAAAATTACTGCCCTTACTACCAATCCTAAAGAATGCAATCTTAAACTGTTCCTTACATATATAAAAACACATTTAATAGATTCAAATATATTGTCTTTTGCTGATGTTAAACCAAGATTACTTCATATTTAGCAGTTGATGTTCAGCTTTTAACTTACTTATACACAATTTAGATTTATTTTTTTAAAGATAAGCCATTTAAGCCGGGCGTGGTGGCGCACGCTTGTAATCCCAGTACTTTGGGAGGCAGAGACCGGAGGATCCAGGTTCGCGGCCAGCCTCAGCTCCCTCTCTCTCTCTCTCTCTCTCTCTCTCTATATATATATATATATATATACATATATATATATATGTGTATATATATATATATATATCTCCTTAGTGAGGCCCTCCG
>PVJS01057805.1:0-11955 GCA_004027185.1 Glis glis
TGGATTAAACTCAGGGGCATACTACCTCTGAGCTATACCCCCAGCCCTATTTTATTATTTTTTTTTAGTTTGAAAAAGAGTCTAAGTCGTTGGCGCTGTCTGCAATTCCTGTCTCAGCCTCCCAAGTACTGGGATTACAAACGTGCACCACCATGCCCGGCTCTTAAAACAAATTTAAAGATTAAACGTGCTGTGTTTCATCTGGTACTATAGCAAATATAAATTGAAAAGTATAGGCAACAATCACCAAAAGGCGGGCTGCTAAAATTTTTGGTACAATTTCTTTTTTTTTTTTTTTTCAGTATTGGGGATTGAACCAATGGGCATTCTACCTCCGAGCTACATCCCCAGCCCTATTTTTTATTCTTTATTTTGAAACAGGGTCTCACTAAGTTGCAGAGGCCTCATTAAGTAGCTGAGGCTGGCCACAAACCTGCTATCCTCCTGTCTCAGCCTCCCAGGTACTAGGATTACAAGCATGTGCCACCACGCCCGGCTTTTGGTACAATTTCTAAAAATACTCAGTATATCAAAAATTAGTTTTCAGGCTACTTATCCCTCACTCTCTCATGCAAACATGCGCCAAGGTACTTAGTACAGACCTAGAACACGAAAGAGGTTGGGGCAAGGTCATGCATCAGTCAGAGGGCAGCTGGTTCCTCTAGGGTACATTTCCCTTTCTGCTGCCCACTGTCTACTTCCTGGGCTTCTGGAAAAATCCTCCTAATTGTGCTTTAGGAGAGCCATCCCTTCCTTCTCTTAAGTCCACCAAAGCTGAGGAAAATCACATTGTTCACCCCCTGACCCCAGAAGCTCGGGCACGAGTGCACAGGCCCATTCCACCAGGGAGAGCGAACCTGAGGACTTGCTCAGTGGTACCAGGAAGATATATACTCTCCAGCTAACTCTGGTGTGAGAGTGGGTGGGTGGCAGCCATCAGGCCGCTGGGAGAGGGCCAGTCTAAGGGTGGAAGAGACCCACAGATGACAGACCTGAGAAAAGTGGGGGAAATGTGTCTTTTTTTTTTATGGCACTGGGAATTGAGCCCAGGGGCATTCTACCGCCGAGCTACATCCCATTTTATTTTTAATTTTTATTTTATTTTATTTTTTACTTTGAAACAGGGTCTTGACAATGGTGCATGGTAGGTGAGAGTGGGACATGGAGAGAAGGAGGCTAATAAGGCAACTGGCACAGGAACCAGTGAGAAGTGTGGCCTGGCCTCTGTGGCCACAAGGAGGAGGGCAGCGCCACAGCGTGTCCCAGAACAATCCTGGGAGCTCCCTTCTCCAAGAGCAACAGTAAGTTCAGCATCTGGCACGCACACGCACGCGAACACACACACACACACACACACACACACACACACACTTGTATTAGTAGGAGTTTACCTATCTATGTCGGCAACTGTAAAGAGAAAAATGTATGTGTGTATATATATTCATATGCATGAAGGTGAATTATATAGAGACAAATGTGTACACATACATAAACATACATACATACATACATACATACATGTGTGTATATCAATCATACATGTATGGTATAATTACAATCTTCCAGAAACATACATATCCACACACATGTACTCACTAATAAAATCTATAGTAAGTGTATATTCACGTGTCTTTTCAAGATATTTTTCTTAATTTATTTTGACTCTGTAGCATAAATGATACTCTAGTCTTAAATATACATATAAGGAAAAAGTAGTTTTCATTTACTTCTGATTGAGGATGAGTTCTAAATTACAATTTTCCAACATTTAGGGGTTTTTTTTACTTCTTACTCACCTAAGGTTAAAAGAAAAACTTTGCTTTTAAGAGAGTTTCACAGAAACAGTTTTCAAATATTTGAACTTTTTACCTTGAAAGATTATCAATTCGAACTCCATATTTTGTTTCTGTCTCCTTCTTCCCCACCTTAATTCTGAATTCTTTGTCTACCAGCAGGACGAAGGCAATAGCACCACTGTCTGGTTTCATATACAGTAAAAAGGAATCTTTCACTATTAACCATCTGTAAGAAGGTAAGAACTTTTAAAATTGTATAGAATAACTGAAACAAAAAATCAAATTATTATAAGTCTTATGGAAACACTCAAGTAGACATATTTTGTGCTTTACATAGGTGATTTATTTATTTATTTATTTATTTATTTATTTATTTTTATTTTTGGTACTGGAGATGGAACCCAAAGGTACTCTACCTCCAAGCTACACCCCCATCGTTTTTTAACTTGAAACAGGGTCTTACTAAGTTGCTGAGGCTGGCTTCGAACCTGGGATTTTCCTGTCTCAGTCTCCCAGGTACTAGGATTACAGGCATGATTACAGGTACTATGCTCCCAGGCATGTACCACCACACCCAGCTGGGGATTTATTTTTTTTTAAAAATCACTATGAGGCAGGAGTTGAGGCCAGCGTGTGGTAACTTTGCAAAACCCTGTTTCAAAATAAAAAGGGCTGGGGGTGTAGCTCAGTAATAGAACACCCATGGGGTTGATCCCTAGTAATACACACACACAAACACACACACACACACATACACAGTAAAAAATCACTATGAAACAAAAAACCAAAATTAAAAAGCCAAAACCTTTCCATTGTGTTTCTCAAAGAAGTAGTTACTAAGCAATTAAAAAGTAATTAATTAGTTCTTTCAACACTAATAGCAAAACCTGGAAGAATGTCCCCAAGACTGGCTGTTTGTGCAAGGAGACCCAGCTTTTGGAAGAGCGGAATGGGCTGATATTTGCTACCATCAAGTATCATGGAAGAGGCGAATAAGATTATAGGTAAGTAAAGTCCCCATTAAAATCCAGTAAGTATCCAATACTCTATATATTCTGTTGATCATTTCAAATTATTTGTGGTCTAAAGGTCTTTAATAAATGACGCTCAGTGGGACAGAAGCATCTCTCAAAAGTATTTCCACTCAATTCAATATATACTTAAAAGCTTCATACTGGAAAAGTACATGGATAAGCTAAGAATTAGGATAGAGGTGGAGACAACACAAAAATAAATCAGACATGGAAGTGTATTCTCTCTTTTTTTTTTTTTTTGCGGTACCAAGGATTGAACGCAGGGGCGCTCTACCTCTGAGCTACACCCCCGGCCCTATTTTTTATCCTTTACTTTGAAACCGGGTCTCACAAAGTTGCGGAGGGCCTCACTAATTAGCTGAGGTTGGCTCACTAATTAGCTGAGGTTGGCTCACTAATTAGCTGAGGTTGGCTGCGAACCCGGATCCTCCGGTCTCTGCCTCCCAAGTACTGGGATTACAAGCTTGCGCCACCATGCCCGGTGGAAGTGTATTCTCTAGTGATAATCTGGGGCAAATGAGATAGGTATTAGAAAAAAGAAGCAAAAAGCAACGCGTGCAAGGAAGAGGGAGTCCTCTGCCTTGTCCATGAAGAGGTGGTGTTTGAACGAGGCCATGAAGGCTCCCATCAATCAGAGCCCAAAGAGGGTCGAGGTTCACGTCCCACAGAGACGGAAGAGAAGAGACGGCAAAGGCAGCAATGGGACTAAGGGAAACAATGCAGTGCTGGGAGAATGATTTGGTGCATCAGGGTCTCAGGGAGAGTGGAGAATCGCAAGAGGGGAAAGAGTGGGGAAAACAGGCACAGCCTCGTGGAGGGTGTCCACTGATATAAACAGAGACCAAAGTGGGTCTGAGTATCCTGGTTTTCCTGGCCAAATGAATACGTTACAGAAATAAAGGGATTCCCACCAAAATGAAATTCCAAAGTAAGTTTCTCATTGGGCCTAAAAGAAGGCAACTGAATAATTAATGGATAATATTCTTAATCGTAATTTTCAGCAAATTCAGAAATTTACATTTTATAAAAAATCATATAATACCCCTCTGTATAACTATGAAGACCATGATATCAAAGGGTATAATTCATTTTTTTGGCTCTGGGGATTAAACCCAGGGGCATTATACTTCTGAGCTATACCCTGAACACTTTTTATCTTTGGTTTTGAAACAGAGTCTCACTAAGTTGCTGAGTCTGGCCGCGAACCTGCAATCCTCCTGTCTCAGCCTCCCAAGTACTGACATTACAGGCGTGTGCCACCATGTCCAGCTGTGGCTCAGTGACTCTACTGGGACTGAGTTGTGAGTTCAGACACGTAGCTGCCTGTTGATAAAGTTTGGTCTAGGCTAGAAGCTAGATGATGTATCTGTTACAGTTCCTCCTTTTGTTTGGCTTGCGCAGCGAGCTGGAGAGCAGACTGCGTGGCACAGGCCCAGCTGTCTGGCACTGGTGTTCTCTGCTGCTGACCAGGAAGGGGCCACTGGCTTTGAAAACCGGAGCTGGCAGGGCTGGCAATCTGAGAAGAATGTCAAATGTCCCAGACTTGTGTCTTTGCCTGCCTGGTAGTCAAGATCATCTGAATGACATCAGAGCCAGATCCAGCCAGAGCGCCACAGGAGACAACAGTGTGGGGTGACCCGCATCCAGATGGAACAAGCTCCCACAACTGGCAGTAGAAAACAAATCTGACAAATGCTCCCCAGAGCACTAGCTCACGGCATAACCACCAGGGCCAAGGGCTGCAAAACATGCCCCGGGTTCAGCCACCAGCGCCACTGTGCGGGCGTCCCCTGTGCCCAGGACCTGCGAAAGAGGCGCTGGTGTGGGCCGCACCTTCCTGCAGGAGTGGGGCACAGTTCTCTATCCACACAGACTCCATACAGTCTTGCTCAACAACAGGAATGAGCTGCCTGTGTTTTGATGGGGCACTGCTCGGCTGCAGGCCATGAGCTGAGGCCACCATGAACGGTTCCGTCCCTACTCCTCCACACTGTGGTAGCCTGAAAATAAGAACTGTTTCGCACTGGCCGCGGGATTATGAAAATTGAATGCCAAAGTTAATGTTCTCTGTTCTGACAATGATGAGGAATTCTTAACAGTCATTAGATAAAAGGGTAAATTGCAATTAAAGGTCTTATTTATGTCATTCATTAAAAGGCCTCTGATTTCTCTTTCTCTTTTTTTCTTTGTCAATGGATTATTTTTCCTTTAACAGAAGAATATGCATTAAGAAAGGACTCTGGAGTCAGGTATAGTGGTACACACCTATAATCTCAGTACTTGGGAGGCTGGGACAGGAGGATCGCAGGTTTGAGGTCAGCCTCGGCAACTTAGTGAGACCCTGTTTCAAAACAAAAAATAAAAAGGGCTGGGGATGTAGCTCCGAGGTAGAATGCCTCTATATTCAGCCCCTAGTATGAAGGAAAAGGAGGGAGGAAGGGAGGGAATAAACGAGCCAACCCTGGCACAGAGATACAGGGATGAACTGCCGGCCCTCAGGTCAGCCTTGCTGGGCTCCAGTTCCAGATCTTCCTTCTCCCTGTCAGCTCGTTCCTACTCTTCTCTCCCGCCATCTTGGTCTGACTGTGCTTCACACAGGCAAGCCAAGTTTTTTTGTGTGTGTGCGTGTGTGTGTGTGCTGGGAATTGAACTAGGGGCATTCTACCTCCAAGCTATATCCACCAGCCATTTTTTAATTTTGAAACAGAGTCTTGCTAAAGTTACTGAGGGTCAGCTAAGTTGCTGAGGCTGCCCTTGAACCTGCAATCCTCCTGTCTCAGCCTCTCAAGTACTGGGAGGCATTCAGGCATGCACCATTGTGCCCTGCATGTTTTCTTTTCTTTTCACTCATCTCTGATAAAGTCATCATGAGTCTTGATGGAAAATTTAACTGCTATATGCCTTACCTCAATTTGCCACTATAGAAAAGTAAGAACGTGATCAGAATGCCTGTCACGGGTACATAAGAAAATGATGGAGGCATGAATGAATGTCACCTTTAGAAGTGACTCCCACTTAGACACCAACACACTTGTCTTCTACTGTGAGCAACTTGCCAGACTAATTTTGTCAGCTATTCTTTATCATCTGTGTTTGATGTCTGATTTTTAAATCCCTCCAATGTGACTTGGGAAATATTAATCCGAAACCAAGGCTTTCATCTCCACAGAAAGATTTACATAATTTGAAATGATGTCACATTTCATTCTGGTGGGGATCATATCTTTTTTAGATTGTCCTGGTTGAAGCATGATTAATCCAAAATTTAAAGGAGGGGCACATGTCTTTTGTGTAACAAAATTTTCCCGTCTTTCCTGGCTGCTGCTTCTCGGACAGGTTATAACTTGGGAGTCAGCTCCTTGGGGAGCCTTTCTTGGCTCTCGTGGCTGAGGCCACGCGCTCCAATCCCCACCCCCTCACTATCCCACTGTCTTTTCTTTATTCAAAACTCTTATCACACTTTGTGTACATGTGTGGTACTAGGGATTGAATCCAGAGCTCTTCTATCACTGAGCTATACCCCAGCCCTTTTTAATTTTTATTTTGATAGTGTCTAAGTTGCAGAGGGTCTTGCTAAGTTGCCAACGCTAGCCTCAAACCTGCGATCCTCCTGCCCGTCTCCCAAGCACTGGGATCACAGGTGTGCTGACCACGCCTGGCTGCCATGCACTTTATTATGGGCAACTGAACAGTGCTCTGAGCCTCCTGTGGAGCATGAGGCAGAACGTGAGGCCGGAGCCAGGGCCGCAGAGGGAACCGCAGGGAACTGCCAATACTCCCGTCGGCTCTGCACACAGGCAGGAGGGTTTCCACAAGCCACCCAGTCTTCAGGCAAAGATTCCCCGGGGCCTAAAGCCCAAGTCTGGAATGCTGTGGCTGGCTCACTGAGGCTGACTTAGGCAACGTCAATGTGTGGGGAGCAGGGGTCAGAAGGAATCTGCGTAGGGCCACAGTGGGCTGGGAAAACCAGCTCCGGGAGAGTAGCTTTAAAAGCAAATACACTGTGCATTATGTCCCTGGTTATTTTAGTAAAATTGTTTTTCATAACAGAAAATTTTCATTTTCTTCAGTTTAATCTTCTGATTTTTCCTTGTCATTTCTTCTATCCTTTCAAAGCACTGAAAGTAAAAGCCCAATTTAATGATATTTCCTGTTGGTGGTATATTAAGTAAATATGTTTAGAAGTAGATCCACATGTTACCTTTTTGTGGTACTGGGGATTGAACCCAAGGGCTTTCAACCTCCGAGCTGCAGCCCCAGCCCTATTTTTTATTCTTTATTTTGAAACAGGGTCTCACTAAGGCCTCACTAAGTAGCTGAGGCTGGGCGTGAATCTGTGATCCTCCTGTCTTAGCCTCCCAAATACTGGGATTACAAGCATGCACCACCATGCCTGGCTTATACCTTATTTGTTAATAATGTTTAACAATTTTTCAAAATCCCAGTATGTTACTACTGTAACAATAATAATAATTTTTCAAAATCCTAGTACATTATTGTTGCAACAAATAGTTATTGTGTATTATGTGCAAGTTGGAGGATATGAATCAGAATGAGATGAGAATACAGTTCCTGCTCAAGGAGTCATTTATATATGTATGTATGTATGTATGTATGTATGTATGTATTTATTTTGTGTGTGGTGATAGGGATTGAACCCAGGGGCATTCTACCTCTGAACTACACCCTAAGCCCTATTTTATTTTTTATTTGGAAACAGGGTTTCACTTAGTTGCTGAGAGCCTCGCTAAGTTGTTGAGGCTGGCTTTGAACCTGCTATCCTGTCTCAGCCTCCCAAGTACTGGAATTACAGGCATGCACCACCATGCTCAGTATTTTGTTTTTTTAAACTTATAACATAGTCAAGGTTCATCTATGTTATAGCATGTATTAGTATTTAATTCCCTTTAAATTTTATTTTGAACCAGGCATGGTGGCGCATGCCTGTAATCCCAATACTTAGGAGGCTGAGACAGGAGGATCACAGGTTCAAGGACAACCTCAGCAAATAGTGAGACTCTCATCAACCTAGTGAGACCCTGTTTCAAAAATAAAAATAAAACAGGGCTGAGGTATAGCTTGGAGGTAGAATGCCCCTGGGTTCAATCTCCAGTACCATGAAAAAATAAAATAAAATAAATTTTATTCTAAAAGTTATCATTCATTCGTTTATTTATTTATTTATTTGGTACTGGGGATGGAACCCGGGGCATTATACCTCCAAACAACACCCCTAGTCCTATTTATTTATTTATTTATTTATTTATTTTTGGTACTGGGTATTGAACCCAGAGGCATGTGTGCACCACCATGCCCGGGTTAAAAGTTTATCTTTTAAAAATATAAGATTCACTGGTTTTTTGCATATTCACAAAATTGTACAGCTGTCACTACCACCTAATTCCATAACACTTTTATCACTCTAAAAATAAATCTCAGCTGGGCATGGTGGTGCAAGTCTATAATCCTAGTACTTGGGAGGCTGAGACAGGAGGATCGCAGGTTGGAGGGCAGCCTCAGCAATGTGGCAAGACTCTCAGCAACCTATCAAGACACTACTTCAAAACAAACAAACAAAAAGAACTAGGGGTGTTGCTTGGAGGTAGAACGCCCTTGGGTTCTCTGCCTAGCAAGATCGCCCCTGGGTTCTATCCCTGGCACCACCATCACACACACACACACACACACACACACACACACACACACACAATCATACTGATCAGTAGTAACCATTCCTTACATGGCTGGATAATATTCCACTGTATGGAAATACTTCATTTTGTTTATCTATTCATCAAACAGTGGACATTTGTTTCTACTTTTTTGGCTATTTCAAATAATGCTGCTTTGACAAGTTTTGGTGTAGACTTACTTTCTTCAGTTTCCCCAGACAGAGGCCTAGGAGGACTGCTGGGTGTATGGAACCCTGTGTTTAACAAGGTCAGGAACTCACAGGGTGCTTTGCAAAGTGGCTGCCTCCCTTTCATTTCCACCACCGTGCTTGAGGGTTCCGACTTCTCTACATCTTCAGCAACATTCGTCACAGTCCATCTTTCTTTATTTTAGCCATTCTTGTGACTGTGAAGTTGTATTTTGTTGTGGATTGTTTTCTGTTTCCCCAAAGACTACTGATGCTGAGTATCTTTTTATATGCTCCTTTTGGCCATTTATGCCTCTTCCTTGGCTGATCGGTTTTGGAGTCCTTTTCTCTTTTTTTTTCTTTCCTTTCCTTTTGGTGCCAGGGGTTGAACATAGGGCCTTGTGCACACTAAGCACTAGCTCTACCACTGAGCTACCTCTCCAGCCCCTCTACTAGGCTTTTATGCATATAATTTATATACTCTGCCTACTAGTCCAGGTTTTTTGTTTTGTTTTTAGGAAACTGATATTTATTTTCCATCAACCTGATTTCCATTTTGCTTACATGTCTGCAGACAAGCAGCTTAAGACCACTTGGTGGTTGTTCCTCGGTGCTCGGTGCTGAGCCCTGGGAGCCATGGACTGGTCTCCACTCGTCTCTGGTAGGGAGCTGCTGATGGGCACAGAGGGCACCTGCAGCCCACAGACCCGTCTGCAACCTCAGCTCAACATTCACCCTGTACTGCCTCCTCGGTCACAGCTTTTCCAGCAGTGCCCCACTATTCCCTCTCAGTGTCTTCAGGATCTCTGCAGAAGTAGAGCAGGCACGACCTCCCACGGGTGTTCAGGGAGATGGTGCCACACATGCGCAGGAGGTCCGGGCAGCATCCGCACAGCAGACCCTTGTTGGGAGGAATGGCAATGTCCACACAGAGCAGAGGGGAATGGGTGCTACACAGGGCAGGGGTGGGCAGGTCGAGGCGGGTGGGAGCAGTTACCGCCTGAGGTTGTGGCTCCCGGAAGGCCACCTGGACCTGGTTAGCGAGGTCCCAGGAGTGAAGCGGCCTGCAAAAGGAGGGCACCAGTGGCTGCGGCAAACTTCAGCATGGCCCGCAGCCAGGATCCCTGGAGGCCAGGATGCTGACCTCAGCTGCCAGCAAAAGCTTCCCCGAGCGCCGCTTCAGATTTATGATGTGGATGCCATCACATTTCCTTCGGTAGATAGACCGTTCCATCTGGAAACCAAGGTCCATGCCACCTAAGTGGGCTCCTGCCACAGGAATTTGAAGACGTCTTCATCCTTCTGCAGGACAGCGAGGGCTCTGGACGTGGGGCGGTGGGGACAGTTTCCCATTAAGTTACAGGGCAAACAAGAACAATGCCGAACAACTGTTTGGACCCCACCCTAGGCGGTGGAAAGACTAGCTCAGTTTTGAATAGAGTATTGAAATGACTGCTTGAATGTGGATTTTAAAATATCATTAAAAATTTGCTCTGCCATGGCTTTCAATGGATTTATATTTTAACGCTAATATATAAGTACTCCACTAAATGCCTATTTTATTAAAACAAGGAAACACACAAAATTCATAACTCCTACCTCTTTGACCATCGGTAGCAGGCTCTCCCCTGACCACAGCAATTCAGGCCTGGAATTCTGTGTCCCCCAGACCTTTTCATGATCATACCTTCTCTGAAAGAAACATCAGATTATCCCATCATCTTCCAATTTACACTTCAAATTACACTTAGCTTTTCAGCTTGAGAACTTGGGACTCAATAGATGATCTCATTCTCCCATGACTCTCCTCCCCGTCTTGCCTCCTTCACTCTCACCTCGCTCACTGCCACATTTGTTAGGCCCGGTCCTCTAGCAGCTAATCTCAAAAGCACCTTGGCCAGATAAAGCTCTTAGGATATTTGGGGCATCACATGTCTGTCGTGCACAAGGCAGGACCTTAGGCATTGTGGCTCCTGGCTCTGGATGCTAAGGTTTCCCTCCAGTCACGGTGACAACCTAAAATAAACCCCATGCCTTCACTTGAACATGGTCCAGCTGCCGCTGAGACCTGGGCGGCGGTGCTAGCCTACGGATTCCGGCACACTGCATGTCTTCACTCAGTTCTAGCCATGCCAGAGCAAGCACAGCAAAGCCACCAGTGGTCATATCTTCATTTTGAAAGATGCGACAAGAAAGAGCAATAACAATGTCTAAACAAAGAAAGTAATTTTGAAACAACTATTAACAATGCTCTTTAAAACAAAACAAAACAAAAAAAACCAGGAGCATTCTACCTCTGAGCTACACTCCCAGTCTTTTTCATTTTTTTCTTTTGAAACAGGGTCTAAGTTGGTGATGGCCTCACTAAATTGCTGAGACTGGCCTCAAACCTTGGATCCTCCTGTCTCAGCCTCTCAAGTACCAGGATTACAGGAATGTGCCACAACGCCCAGCCTAACAGTGCTCTTAAAGAACTAAAATCAAAAGTTAGGCTCTTTATATGATCAATCTCTAATATTGTGAAGGAAAATAATAATTGAGTAAATTTCCATCTATTTATACAACACACAATTTGCACAGTGTTATTTTTAAATAGCCATCAAAGTGAGTGATAAACAGTTAATTCTCCTAAGTGATTAGGAGAAGGGCTCGTGTATGATTTTTAGTGCATACTCCCACACATCGCACTGCCCTGTGTGCTGAACACTCCCCTTGTTGGGCTAGAAGGAATCTGCTGTCACATGAGAAAGATGGCGGAGCAGGTGTTCCCATTGTGTGCTGCAGGAGACACTCTACTTTGTACAGCAGGTCCCCTCGGTGCCCTCCGGTGCTCTAAGTCTACTGGGAGACAAACCAGTGAATGGCAACACCCAGAGGCTCTCCATACTTGTCTCTAAAGATCCAACCTGGGAACTTACAGGCCCTTTGGTCCCAAATCACGGATGAAAGACAGCTGGCTTATATCAAGGAATTCTGCCTGGAAAGAAATAAAAAAAAGCACAATTTAGAAAGCAAAGAGAGGAGACTGAGACAGAAGGATCATAGGTTCAAGACCAGCCTCAGCAACTTAGTGAGACTCTCAGCAACCTAGCAAGACCCTGTTTCAAAAACAAAAACTAAGAAATAAGCTGGGGGTGTAGCTTGGAGGCAGAATGCCTCTGGGCTCAATTCCCAGTAACACACACACACACATACACACACACACACACACACACACACACACACACACAGAGGCATGGTGACACATGCCTGTAATTCCAGTACT
>PVJS01057806.1:0-11956 GCA_004027185.1 Glis glis
AAAAAAAAAAAAAAAAAAAGAATCAAGGAAAGGAGAAAATACTGTTAATACAGCATTTTCTGTTTTTTTTTTTAAACAATTGGCATCTATATAAGTCTTTTTTTCTTTGCGGTACCGGGGATTGAACCCCGGGGGCGTTCTACCTCCAGGCTACACCCCCAGCCCTATTTTTTATACTTTATTTTGAAACCGGTTCTCACGAAGTTGCAGAGGGCCTCACTAAGTAGCTGAGGCTGGCAGTGAACCCGCATCCTCCTGTCTCTGCCTCCCAAGTACTGGGATTACAAGCATGTGCCAGCACGCCTGGATGGCACCTATATATTTCTGAAAAATATTCCTAAGAAGGGAGCCAAGGGACAGTTTCCAATGGAGAAACATTCTCATGAAAGTACTGTAAGGCCAAGTGCACTCCAGTTCTTGTTTTTCTCACAGATTCAGTGGTACCACCATTGTCTTGTTCAGTTCCAGGAAAGTTCATTCAGTGGAATTGCAGCCTCCTCACAAGGCAGCTTGTCTTCTCTCCAAGTATCATCAATCAAATCCAAGATCCTGTAGGGCGTGGTGGCACACACCTGTAATCCCAGTACTTAGAAGGCTGAGACAGGAGGATCGCAGGTTCGCGGCCAGCCTCAGCTACTTACTGAGGCCCTTTGCAACTTAGTGAGACCCTGTTTCAAAATAAAGAATAAAAAATAGGTCTGGAGGTGTAGCTCAGAGGTAGAATGCCCCTGGGTTCATCCCAGTACCACAAAAAATAAAATAAAATAAAATTTCTGTTAATTAGGTTTAAGAAAATACCACTAAATGTTCCTGGATAACACATATGTATATCCCTTAGCTATTTAACTCAAACATAGATGATTCATTAGCTCTGGTGAAGGGCACTTTGAATGCATCAAATACTTGCAACTTTGAGGTACAGTTTGTACTCTCTCACTGAAATATGCTGTATTACTGGTTCTAATGGTGGTGGCCTGTGAGGGTCATTTCTAGAGCCAGAAAATGCTTGCCTGCTTTGATGATAGAAATACATGTTTACAAACCTGTAAAATACAGAGATCTGGCAAGATCAAAGTTGCAGGAAAATGGACAGCGAACTACAAAGAGACGGAAGGATCTTGGATTTTTTTTTTTTTTTTTTGGTGCTGGGGATAGAACCCAGGGAAGTTTTACCATTGAGCTACACCCCTAGCCCTATTTTATTTTATTTTTATTTTATTTTTGTGGTACTGGGGATGGAACCCCAGTACTGCCTCTGAGCTATACCCCCAGTCCTATTTTATTCTTTATTTTGAAACATGGTCTCACTAAGTTGCGGAGAGCCTCACAAGTTGCCAAGGCTGGTCGAGGCTGGACACAAACCTGTGATCCTCCTGTTTCAGCATCCCCAGTACTGGGATTACAAGCATGCACAACCACGTCCGGCCTATTTTATTTTTTTTTTATTTTGAAACTGTATTGCTATGTTGCTGAGGCTGGTCTCGAACCTGCAATCCTCCTGTCTCAGCCTACTAAGTACAGGGATTATAAGCATGTGCCACCACATCCGGCTTAACAGAAATTTTAAAAAAGCAACTGGAGGAGGCTGAGTCTGGCTCCTGCTCTCACAGCCATTGCAGTACATTGAGCTCCGTAGAGACAGCACTTCGGTATCACCCAGATATCAAAGGAGAACATCTGGTCTGTCCATTGCTGAAGTTGCAAAGAACTCGGAGGAGGTGTGGGCAGCCTGGGGAAAAGAAAGCTCCGGAGCTGAAGGAAAAATATGAAAAGGATGTTGCTGCCGAGTGAGCTAAAGGGATGCAGCAAAGAAGAGGGCCAACCATTAAGGCTGTGTAACAGTGTCTTTTTTTTGTATAGTTAACACACTACTGAGTGTGTCTTTATATAGCACTGTCCCGGTGGTATTTTCAGTAGCCTAATACACTATAGGGGTTGTAAACTGGCATGGAATTTTTTTGTGTGTGTGTGGTACTGGGGATTGAACCCAGGGGCATTCTACCTCCGAGTTACACCCCCAGCCCTATTTTTTAGTCTTTATTTTGAAACAGGGTCTCACTAAGTTGCGAAGGGCCTCACTAATTTGGCCATGAACCCAGATCCTCTAGTCTCAGCCTCCCAAGTACTGGGATTACAAGCTTGAGCCTCCACACCCGGCGTGGCATGGAAATTTAAAGCAGGTTACTTTTGGTGCACAGCACAAATTAGTTATATATGGAGAAGATACTTTTTTTAATCTTCAGTTGTCTTTGATGCAGCTTATACAAAATAATTTTCTGTTAAATGAATACCACTCTGTAATTCCAAAAAAAAGAGTTATAGCTCTTTTTGTTGACATTCTGAATGCTTCTAAGTAAATACAATTTTTTATGTTTTTGTTATTATTTTTCTTTCAAAACAGGATCTTGCTAAGTTGCTGAGGGTCTCACTGCTGAGGCTGGCCTCGAACCTGCAGTCCTCGTCTCAGCCCCCCAGATATTGGAATTACAGGTGTTCGTCACCTCACTCAGCTCGATTTTTTTATTTAAAAAAAAAGCAATTGGATTTTCAGCAGTCCTGGAATGTATAAAATACAAGATGCAGCCAGGCGTGGTGGCACGCGCCTGTAATTCTAGTACTTGGGAGGCTGAGACAGGAGGTTCGAGGACAGCTTCAGCAAGTAGTGAGACTCTCATCAACCTAGCAAGACCCTGTTTCCAAATAAAAATAAATAGCTCAGAGCTAGAATACCCATGGGTTCAGTCCCTAGCACCAAAATAAAATAAAATACACGATGCGAAGACTATCCTGCTAAGCCCTATAGATACACATTTGCTAAAAATCTATGAAATATGTTTAAGTCTGAGGGTTCCACTGCATTAAAATAGTTTAATCTGCTTTATTTCCTTACCTCCTGCATCTTGAGCCCTCCTCTCAGTCTCTCTCCTCCTTAGCCCTCTTTTCCCCTTGGTCACCACCAACTCTCACTACTTAACTGTGGCACTAACACTGTCCTATCACCTGCCACCAGTGGCTGTTCTCACTGTGATCAGCCATCCTGCTAATGGGGGTCAGCTTGTATCATTTCTTCATTTAAAATGCTACAGTGGGCAGGGGTGGTGGCACATGCTTATAATCCCAGTACGTGGGAGGCTGAGACAGGAGGAGCGCAGGTTTGAGGCCAGCCTCAGCAACTTAGTGAGACCCTCAGCAACGTAGCAAGACCCTGTTTCAAAGTAAAAACAAAAATAATAATAAAGCCAGGCATGGTGGCTCACGCTTGGAATCCTAGTACTTGGGAAGCTGAGACAAGAGGATCACAGGTTCGAGGACAGCAAGTAGTGAGACTCTCTCTAGCAAGACTGTTTCAAAATAAAAATAAAATAGGGCTGGGGTGTAGCTCGGAGGTAGAATGCCCCTGGATTCAATCCCCAGTACTACACAATAATAATAATAATAAAATAAAATGGGGCAGGGGGTGTATCTTGGAGGTAAAATGGTCCTGGGCTCAATTCCCAGTACAAAAAAAAATTTTTTTTTCATTGCAGCAGAGTGTAGTGGCACACACCTGTAATCCCAGTATTTGGGAGAGTGAGACAGGAGGATCGCAGATTCAAAGACAGCCTCAGAAACTTAATGAAACTCTCAGCAACCTAGTGAGTCCCTTTTCCTGAATAAAAAGGGCAAGGGGTATAGCTCAGAGGTAGAATGCCCCTGGATTCAATCCCCAGTACCAAGAATATTTTTTAATTGCATCACATAAAAATAACAAAATGGTCAGGTGTGGTGGCACATGCTGTAATCCCAGTACTTGGGAAGCTGAGACCGGAGAATCTGGGTTCACGGCCAACATCAGCTACTTAGGCCCTCCACAACTTAGTGAGACCCTGTTTCAAAATAAAGAATAAAAAATAGGGCTGGGGGTGTAGCTCGGAGGTAGAATGCCTCTGGGTTCAATCCCCAGTACCGCAAAAAAAAAAAAAAAAAAAAAAGTAGCTGGGCATGGTGGTGCACGCCTGTAATCCCAGTACTTGGGAGGCTGAGACAGGAGGATAGCAGGTTCGAGGATAGCCTCAGCAAGTAGTGAGACTCTCAGCAACCTAGTGAGACACTGTTTCAAAATAAAAATAAAAGCCGGGCATGGTGGCACAAGCTTGTAATCCCAGTACTTTGGGAGGCGGAGACCGGAGGATCTGGGTTCGCAGCCAGCCTCAGCTCTCTCTCTTTCTCTCTCTCTCTCTCTCTCTCTCTCTCGCTCTCTCTCTTTCTCTCTCTCTCTCTCTCTCTCCCTGTTTCTCTCTTCCTCTCTACTTAGTGAGGCCCTCTGCAACTTCGTGAGACCCGGTTTCAAAATAAAGTATAAAAAAATAGGGCCGGGGGTGTAGCGCGGAGGTAGAGTGCCCCTGGGTTCAATCTCCAGTACCGCAAAAAAAAAAGAAAAAAGAAAAAAGAAATCGAGTGAGGTGATGAACACCTGTAATTCCAATATCTGGGGGGCTGAGACGAGGACTGCAGGTTCGAGGCCAGCCTCAGCAATTTAGCGAGACCCTCAGCAACTTAGCAAGATCCTGTTTCTAAAGAAAAAATAATAATAAAAACATAAAAAATTGTATTTACTTAGAAGCATTCAGAATGTCAAAAGAGCTATAACTCTTTTTTTGGAATTACAGAGTAGTATTCATTTAACAGAAAATTATTTTGTATAAGCTGCATCAAAGACAACTGAAGATTAAAAAAAGTATCTTCTCCATATATAACTAATTTGTGCTGTGCACCAAAAGTAACCTGCTTTAAATTTCCATGCCACGCCGGGTGTGGTGGCTCATGCTTGTAATCCCAGTACTTGGGAGGCTGAGACCCGAGGATCCGGGTTCACAGCCAGCCTCAGCTAATTAGTGAGGCCATCTGCAACTTAGTGAGACCCTGGTTCAAAATAAAGAATTAAAAAATAGGGCTGGGGGTGTAGCTCGGAGGTAGAATGCCCCTGAGTTCAAACTCCAGTACTACAAAAAAATAAAAATAAAAATTTTAAAAAAGGAGTGGGTCATATACTGCCTTAGAACCAACCATCATCATCCTCTTCATCTTCCTCCTCTCTCTTCTTTTTCTTGCTTTTCTCAGCCTTGACGGTTTGCTCTCTTCTTTGCTGCATCCCTTTAGCTCACTCAGCAGCAACATCCTTTTCATATTTTTCCTTCAGCTCCGGAGCTTTCTTTTCCCCAGGCTGCCCACACCTCCTCCGAGTTCTTTGCAACTTCAACAATGGACAGACCAGATGTTCTCCCTTGATATCTGGGTGATACCCAGGTGCTGTCTCTACGGAGCTCAATGTACTGCAATGGCTGTGAGAGCAGGAGCCAGACTCAGCCTCTCCAGTTGCTTTTTTAAAATTTCTGTTAAGCCGGACATGGTGGCACATGCTTGTAATCCCCGGTACTGCAAAAAAATAAATAAATAAATAAATAAATAAATAAATAAATAAATAAATAAAAATAAAAAAATAAAAATAAAAATAAAATAGAGCTGGGGGTATAGCTCAGAGGTAGAACGCCCCGAGGTTCAAGCCCAAGTACCACAAAAAAAGTGAAAAAATACACAACCAGACATTAGGAAAGATATTATTTCATGAAAGCAGTGTATATGAGGGTTCATAAGTTCGCCCCGGTGCGGGAAGTGTTTGTGCTAACATGACGAACAGTTGAGCTGGGGTATTGGTTTCCTGTTTCTGCCTAAAGAATTACCACATCGCAGCTTCAGACACCACCCATTTATTTACTCACAGTTCTGAAGGGCCAAAGTCCAGGGTTTCATCAAGCTGTGCTGGTAACTGGAGCTGGGGGTCCTCCTCTGAGCTCCTTCATAGCTGTTAGCAGAATTCAATACGCCCCAAAGGAGTCGGGATAGTGGGTAGGTGCTGTGGGCAATGAGTGTGAAGGAGTCTTTTTTTTGTTTTTGTTTTTTTGCAGTACTGGGGATTGAACCCAGGGGCATTCTACCTCCAAGCTACGCCCCCAACCCTATTTTTTATTCTTTATTTTGAAACAGGGTCTCACTAAGTTGTGGAGGGCCTCACTAAGTAGCTGAGGCTGGCTGCGAACCTGGATCCTCCAGTCTCAGCCTCCCAAGTACTGGGATTACAAGCGTGCGCCACCACGCCAGGCTCGTGAAGGAGTTTTAAAGATCTGTTTCTGATGTGTAATAATGTGTCCTGGAAAATGCAAAGGATTCTGGACTCTCCTTTTATTTATTTATTTATTTATTTATTTATTTATTTGCGGTACCGGGGTTTGAACCCAGGGGCATTCCATCTCCAAGCTATAACCCCAGCCCTATTTTTTATTATTTATTTTGAAACAGGGTCTCACTAAGTTGTGGAGGGCTTCACTGAATAGCTGAGGCTGGCTGTGAACCCGGATCCTCCAGTCTCAGCCTCCCAAGTACTAGGACTACAAGCATGTGCCACCACGCCTGGCTTATTTTTATTTATTTATTTTTGGTACTGAGGATCAAACCCAAGGGCATTCTTTCTCCAAGCTACATTCCCAGGCCTTTCTTTCTTTTCTTTCTTTCTTTTTTTTTTTTTTTTTTGGTACTGGATGTTGAACCCAGAGACATTCTACCTCTGAGCTACACCCCCAGCCCTTTTTATTTTTAATTTTGAAACAGGGTCTCGCTAAGTTGCTGAGGGAACCTTGCTAAATTTCTGAGGTTGGCCTAGAACCTGTGATCCTCCTGTCTCAGCCTCCCAAGTACTGGTATTACAGGTGTGCCCCACCATACCCAGCTTCAGCACTAATTTTTTAACCTCTTCAGTGCTGAGATGGTCTTACCTCAAACTATACTGAAAAACAAAGCCAGGCACAGTGACTCACACCTGTAATCCCAATACTTGGCAGGCTGAGACAAGAGGATCTCAGGCTTGAGGCCAGCCCTAGCAATTTAGCTAGACCCTGTTTCAAAGTAATAAATAAAAAAGGCTGGGTTTGTAGCTCAGAGGTAGAATGCACCTCAGTTTAATCCCCAGCACTCCCCCAAAAAAGTTAAAAAACAAAACGTGAGAGTGCTCCAAACACATGACTGCTCCTGCTCACCAGATAAGGACCGGAGAACACCAGGTCCGTCCACTCCTGGAGGGTAGTTGGAGTGCACAGGAATTAAAGTATCTGTTAGCCGGGCATGGTGGCACATGCTTGTAATCCCAGTACTTGGGAGGCTGAGACAGGAGGATCGCAGGTTCGCAGCCAGCCTCAGCTACTTAGTGAGGCCCTCCGCAACTTAGTGAGACCCTGTTTCAAAATAAAGAATAAAAAAAATAGGGCTGGGGGTGTAGCTTGGAGGTAGAATGCCCCTGAATTCAATCCCCAGTACTTCAAAAAATAAAGAAAGAATAAAAAATAGGGCTGGGGGTGTCATTCAGAGGTAGAATGCCCCTGGATTCAATCCCCAATTCTGAAAAAAAAAACTTAAAGTATTTGTTTGTACTAATATGGAAGGACCTCCTATTGTGTTCACTTTATGTAAGAAAAGGGTGGAGTTGTGTGAATGTGTGTATGCATGCATGCACGTAGCTAGACACTTGACAAATAATCTATTTTTTATATTTGTACTTATGTTAATAAGAAACTTCAGCATGTATTTCCTTTCTGGCTGTATCTTTTATGGATTTAGAATCAAAGCTAATATCAGTTTAAAATGTGAAATGCCAGCCGGGCATGGTGGTGCACACTTGTAATCCCAATACTTGGGAGGCTGAGACAGGAGGATCACAGGTTCACAGCCAGCCTCAGCTACTTAGTGAGGCCCTCTGCAACTTAGTGAGACCCTGTTTCAAAATAAAGAATAAAAAATAGGGCTGGGGGTGTAGCCCAGAGGTAGAATGCTCCTGGGTTCAATCCCCAACGCCTGTAATCCCAGTACTTGGGAGGCTGAGACAGGATCGCAGGTTCGAGGACAGCCTCAGCAATAGTGAGACTCTCAACCTAGTGAGACCCTGTCCCCAAATAAGAAATAAAATTGGGCTGGGGTTGTAGCTCAGAGGTAGAATGCCTTTGGGTTCAAGCCCCAGTACCAGAAAAAAGGAAGGAAGGAAGGAAAGAAGGAAGGAAGGAAGGAAAGAAGGAAGGAAGAAGAAAAGAAAAAATAGGGCTGGGGGTGCAGCTCAGAGGTAGAATGTCCCTGGGTTCAATCCCCAGTTCTGAAAAAAAAAAAAACCTTAAAGTATCTGTTTGTACTGATATGGAGGGACCTCCCAGTGTGTTCACTTTGTGTAAGAAAAGGGTGGAGTTGTGTGATAATAATATCAGTTTAAAATGTGAGATGCCAGCCGGGTGTGGTGGCGCACGCTTGTAATCCCAGTACTTGGGAGGCTGAGACAGGATGATCGCAGGTTTGAGACCAGCCTCAGCAATTTAGTGAGGCCCTCTGCAACTTAGTGAGGCCCTGCTTCAAAATAAAGAATAAAAATAGGGCTGGGGGTGTAGCTCAGAGGTAGAATGTCCCTGGGTTCAATCCCCAGTACCTCGAAAAAATAAAAATAAAATAAAATGTGAGATGCATAACTTTCCTTCAGTCTCTGTTTTCCTTTACTTTGTGTATAAAATAGGAATCCCCTGTTCCTGAAATTTCAGGGAGAATTACTCAGAAAGCTATCTGGGCCTGGAGACTAACTTTCTGAAGCAGAACAAAAGTGGATGGGGTATTGACACCAGTAAGCAAGGACCTCACAATAATTACAATTAATACATTAAAGAAAATAAACGTGGTGACGCACACCTGAATCCTAGGACTTGGGAGGCTGAAATAGGAAGATTGCAGGTTTGAGGCCAGTCTCAGCAACTTAGTAAGACCCTGTTTCAAAAAAAAAAAAAAAGAAGAAGAGAAAGAACACAAATGAACACTATGAGAAGAGGCAACACTGTAAAACCATGGGTACTGGGGTACTGGGGATTGATCCCGGGGCATTTTTCCTCCAAGCTACACCCCCAGCCCTATTTTTTATTCTTTTATTTTGAAACAGGGTCTTGCTAAGTTGCGGAGGGCCTCACTAAGTAGCTGAGGCTGGCTGTGAACCTGGATCCTCCTGTCTCAGCCTCCCAAGTACTGGGATTACAAGCATGTGCCACCACACCCAGCTGACCAAATGGGATTTATAAGAGAAGTACAAGGTTCACTTCACATCAAAAAATCAGAGTAAAGTCGGGCATTTCTAGAAATTCCTAGAAAAAAATTCTTTAGTGTGTGTGTGGGGGGGTACTAGGGATTGAACCCAGGGTGTTTTACCACTGAACTACACCCCAGACCTTTTTTTTTTTACTTTTTATTTTGAGATAGGGTCTTGCTAAATTGCTGAGGCTGGCCTCAAACTTGGAATCCTCTTGTATCAGTCTCCCAAACACTGCAATTACAGGTGTACACCACCACAGCCGGCTTCACTTGGTTGTTTTTTTTTTTTTTGGTACTGAGGATTGAAACCAGGGTCCTTCTACCTCCGAGGTACACCCCCAGACAAATTTTATTTTTTGTTTTGAAACAGGGTCTCAGTAGGTTTCTGAGAGTCTCGCTACTTGCTGAGGCTGTCCTCGATCGTGGGAATCCTCCTGCCTCAGCCTCCCAAGTACTGGGATTACAAGTGTGCGCCACCATGCCGGACTTTTTTCTTTCTTTCTTTTTCTTTCTTTTTTTTTGGGGGGAGAGGGGGTACCAGGGATTGGATCCAGGGGCATTCTACTTCTGAGCTACATCCTTTTAGTTCTTCACACACACATGGTTTCTGTTAGAACAAAACCCTATCATATCTTTCTTCTTAATCTCTCCCAGGCAGGTGCCCTTGGTGGTTTTCCTGTTTTGTTTTCAATGCTATAACCTGCTAAAGATTACTTCTGTTTTGACCCTTCCACTTTAGGCTATGCTAAAAAATTCACAAACTTGCAGATCTCTGCATGGCTCGCAGACTCCTCCCCTGTAAATAATACTTTCGCCCTGACTTTCAGGGCTGACATCACTCTTGCTATCAGCCTATCTGCTTGCAGATGTTGAAATAAAACTTTACCCACCACATCCTTATTGTTACCGTTTGGAGCGATGCCGTGGGTTCTTGTTTTTAGCTAGTTTAGAAAAAGTTAGCCAGAACTACTGTTGCAAGCTTGAACAAAGTTTTTTTTTTTAATTACAGAGAGAAACGGGGGACAGAGTAAGCAAAGCACTACGCCAGAGGAGACGCAGTGGAGTGCCTTGAAAGTAAGACACTGATGCCTTTGAACATACACAATTTTTATAAGAATTATTATCTCTTGTTTCTTATCTCACTTAACCAATAGTCTTCTTTTTCCACCAAAAACAGGGGCAGGTCAGCCAATTAAACCTTTTCTGCTAGCCCCATTTGTTCATCCTCGCAGAGACAGGTCAGATATCGCTGATTAACAGGTGTTGCCTGGTTAACGAGGCCAGGGGGCTTCATGAAGCTTGTTAGTCTTAGCTATTGTGAAAGTCTATAATTCTTTTCTTATTGCATGTGTCTGTGCTTGTACCGTTCAGTGTCTAGCTGGGCTAACAGTCAACTTTTAGCTGACCAAGGTCAACCTTGGCTGCAGCTCTCGGTTACAACTTAAAGACAGAGAAAAGGATTTTATTGTTCTGCCTGAGGATGAGAGCTTGTTCTCACTATTAGCAATTGATACCTATTAGCAATCAATGTGAGCCCAATCCCTGTCACTTATCTGGTCTCGTTCTTTTTTTTTTTTTTCGGTACTGGGGATTGAACCCAGGGGCATTCTACCTCCGAGTTACACCCCTAGCCCTATTTTTTATTCTTTATTTTGAAACAGGGTCTCACTGAGTTGCAGAGGCCTCACTAAGTAGCTAAGGCTGGCCAAGAACCCAGATCCTCCGGTCTCAGCCTCCCAAGTACTGGGATTACAAGCGTGCGCCACCACGCCCGGCTGGCCTTCAACCTGACCATTTCCTTTAGCTCCTTGAGCAGATTTGAGATTATTACCAATTGAGTCTTAGGAGTCTTTGTCTCATAAACCCAATGACCTGGCTTCCTCAGGAACTGTTCATTTATATTTTTTCTGAATGGGCTACATTCTTGTTTCTTTGTCTATTGCATTAATTTTTTTTGTACACTTGCCGGGCTCTGTCCCAGCAGTGCTCAGGACGATGCGATGATAAAAATGCTCTTGAGACTTTATTTCTGGTCTCGAAGAGGTGAGAGGGGACAAGGCAAGAGAGCCAACTTCCCCAATGAAACTCACCTCTTCCTTTTATTTCATGTTTACAAGGTCATGATCAGGTCATCAAGTTCTCCTTTGTCTCTAGCTATAGAAGTTGGACATTATGTTAGGAATGTTCTAGAAGATAAGTTTTTGGCATTTTGCAAGGGTATGGGAGATGGCTGCCTCCTGCTTTCTCCTTAGGGTGGCCTTCCGTCCTTCAGTGAAGCAAGCCGAAACAACTACAGAACAGAGTGAAGTGGCTTAGACAGCAGAGATGCATCGAGGTCACTGCCTTCAGTTCACTCAAGAAAGGCAGCCTTCCGCCAAAGCAAGCAAGAAGCTCAAAACAATTACAGAACAGAGTGAAGTAGCTTCGACAGCAGAGATGCTGAAATGGGAGGATCACAGGTTCAAGGTCAGAGTGTGCTAATTTAGCGAGACCTTGTTTCCAAATAAAAAATAAAATAGGGCTCAGGGTGTATCTCAGAGATAGAATGCCCCTGGGTTCAATCCCCAGTACCACAGAAAACAAAAACAAGCAAACAAAAATCTGCAAAACAAGCCGGGCGTGGTGGCGCACGCTTGTAATCCCAGTACTTTGGGAGGCGGAGACTGGAGGATCCGGGTTCGCGGCCAGCCTCAGGTCTCTCTCTCTCTCTCTCTCTCTCTCTCTCTCTACTTAGTGAGGCCCTCCGCAACTTCGTGAGACCCGGTTTCAAAATAAAGCATAAAAAATAGGGCCGGGGGTGTAGCGCGGAGGTAGA
>PVJS01057808.1:0-11957 GCA_004027185.1 Glis glis
AGGAGGGAGAGAGAGAGAGAGAGAGAGAGAGAGAGAGAGAGAGAGACAGGGAGAGAGAGAGAGAGAGAGAGAGGGCTGAGGCTGGCCGCGAACCCAGATCCTCCGGTCTCCGCCTCCCAAAGTACTGGGATTACAAGCGTGCGCCACCACGCCCGGCAGCCCAGCCTATTTCTTATTCTTTATTTTTGAAACAGGGTCTCACTAAGTTGCAGAGGGCCTCACTAAATAGCTGAGGCTGGCTGCAAACCTGTGATCCTCCTGTCTCAGCTTCCCAAGTACTGAGATTACAAGCGTGCGCCACCACACCCAGCTGTTTTGCCAATATTAATAGAGGAAGCAGCCTCTATTTGCCAGTATTAGTAGACAGAAACAGTGATGGCTGGGGCCTTGATGAAATTCAAAGCTCACTGTCACTTTCCAGCCTTGAAACTGTGCACCTGGCACGTACTCTCTGGGCCACCACATCTCTACCTGTAAAATGAACAACTACGAGCTCAATAGCAGACACTGAGTGGCCCCTACTTTACATGCAGACTAGTCCCTTTGTGTGTGTGTGTGTGTGTGTGTGTGTTACTGGGGATTGAACCCAGGGGCATTCTACCTCCGAGCTACACCCCCTTTTTATTGTTCATTTGGAAACAGGATCTCACTAGGTCTCTGAGAGTCTTACTATGTTGCTGAGGCTGTCCTCAAAGCTGCAATCCTCCTGTCTTAGCCTCCCAAGTACTGGGATTGCAGGCATGCATCATCACGCCTGGCTATATTAGTCCCATTTTACAGAAGGGTATTTGAGGCACAAAGAGGGTAAGAAAGTTGCCCAAAGGGGGTTTCCACAGGCCCTCACTCCCCTCCACTCTTGGTGTCTCCCTAGCCTTCAGTGATCATTAGCACTAATGCTTTGAGACTACTGTAATGGGGACTTAGAATGTGTGTTTGCTAAAAACACTGACTCTGCACTTGGACCTGATAGATAACTAAAAGGATAAAAAGCCAGCTGCAGCGGCACATGCCTGTTATCTCAGTACTTGGGAGACCAAGACAGGAGGATAACTTTTTGCAGTACTGGGGATTGAACCCAGGGGCATTCTACCTCTGAGCTATACTCCCAGCCCTATTTTATTTTTTATTTTGAAACAGGGCCTCACTAAGTTGCTGAGGCTGGCCACGAACCTGTGATCCTCCTGTCTCTGCCTCCCAAATACTGGGATCAGAGCCATGCACCACCATGCCCTGCTGAAAACAAATTTTTAAAAAAATAGAGCTGGGGGTGTAGCTCGGAGGTAGAATGCCCCTGGTTTCAATCCCCACTACTACACACACAAAAAAGAAGGAAGGAAGGAAGGAAGGAAGGAAGGAAGGAAGGAAGGAAGGAAGGAAAGAAAGAAAAAAAGGCTAAAGCCCCAAGATAAGAGTAGGAAAATTTGCCGGGCGTGGTGGGGCACGCTTGTAATCCCAGTACTTTGGGAGGGGGAGACCGGAGGATCCGGGTTCGCGGCCAGCCTCAGCTCTCTCTCTCTCTCTCTCTCTCTCTCTCTCTCTACTTAGTGAGGCCCTCCGCAACTTCGTGAGACCCGGTTTCAAAATAAAGTATAAAAAATAGGACCAGGGGTGTAGCGTGGAGGTAGAATGCCCCTGGGTTCAATCCCCGGTACCGCAAAAAAAAAAAAAAAAAGAGTAGGAAAATTTCAGGACTTGCTGGGACATCAGAATCAACAGGTGGCCCCATGCCAGCTTTTACAATGTCCTGTTCCAGACCCCCTGAGCTGCGCCTAGAAGGTGCCTGACCTTGCCCTAAACCTGAAGGAACTAACTGTATCTTGCCTTTCTGACTTGACCTTTCTCTGAGTCATTCTCTCCTGCAGTCACCATGAATTCTAGGGACAACAAGACTGGAAACTCCCCCCAGGCAGCAGCCATTGATCCCTGATAATAATCAGCCAGTCTCAGGTTTGACCAACAGTGCTGGACTGTGCCAGAGGTAACAGTGAATTCGGAGCTGGAGCTGGAGCTAGGTTCCTGGACATCTGGTCCGCAGCTCCATGGATCCTCCTAGTCCCCAATTCCCTACCTCTTGCTGCCCCTCACCCACACTTTTGTTCCTTTCCCTATTTAACCCCAAAGCTCTTGTTAGCTCTCCAGACAGAGATGAGGAGGCTTCATCCCCCGTCCTTCCCAATATATCTATCCTCAGCAAATTCATTTCCTACGTTACATTACTTTCTCAGTTTGACTTTTGGGGTAGAGGTCACACCTGGCCTAGGACTCCAGTAACACTACTTGTGCGGGTTGAGCTGCTGGAGGCTGTGAGGGTCTGGTGGGAAGAGGACGCTCACACAGCTCCGTCCTGGGAGTCTAGTGAGGGAAGCAGAAGGCCTTGCAGTTGGCCTGCGTCATGGGCTTGGAGACAGAGGAGGGGCTTGGGCACAGCCGGGTCAGTCAGACAGGGCGTCTCCCAGGAAGAGACTTTTGGTCTGTGACGGAGAAGTATGTAAAATGTCTGGAAGGAGAAATGACAAGGCTGGAGACTGAAGCTGTTGAGGGTCACCAAGGAGCTGAGTGACACTTGACATGATCAGAGACCGTCCAGGTTAGAGATGCAGTCTGGCGTCTGCGTGAATTGTCCTTTCTCCTGGACAGAGCTTTCGTTAGATGCTGCCATGGCTCTGCGCCATCAGCTCCAACACTCAAACTCCCGAACATCCAAAGGGCTCGGGTCCTGATTTTCTAATTCAGGTGGAGGTAAGGGAGGAGCACAGCAGAGCCCATAGCAGCGAGGACGTTCTAAGCAGACACTCTACCTCTGAGTTACACCCCCACCCGTCTTCATTTTCATGCATTTTCCATTTATTGCTTTTACTCACTTTGTTTTCCCAATTGAGTTGTGAGTCTTTTGTTATTGATTTCTAGGAGTCCTTTGTTTGTTAAGGCTCATACTATATTAAACGGCCTTGTCTTTTTTTTTTTTTTTTGCGGTATCGGGGTTGAACCCAGAGGCGTTCTACCTCCGAGCTACACCCCTGGCCCTACTTTTTATACTTTATTTTGAAACCAGGTCTTACGAAGTTGCGGAGGGCCTCACTAAGTAGCTGAGGCTGGCCGCGAACCCGGATCCTCCGGTCTCTGCCTCCCAAGTACCGGGATTACAAGTGTGAGCCACCACGCCCGGCTCGGCCTTGTCATTTATCACATTTATTACATAATGCTTGAGAGAAAGGATCCTATTCTTTTTTTTTTTTTTTTGGTATTGGGAATTGAACTCAGGGGCATTCTACCTCCAAGCTACACCCCCAGTCCTTTTTATTTTGAAATAGGCTCTCACAATGAGGTATGGTGCCACACGCTTGTAATCCCAGTACTTGGGAGGCTGAGACAGGAGTATCACAGGTTCGAGACCAGTCTCAGCAACTTAATGAGGCCCTCCGTTAACTCAGTGAGACCATTTCCAAATAAAAAATAAAATAGGGCTGGGTTGTGTCTCAGAGGTAGAATGCCCCTGGATTCCATCCCTAGTACCACAAAAATAAATTAATTAATTAATTAAAATAGGACTAGAGGGGGTAGCTCAGAGGTAGAGTGCCCCTGAGTTCAATCCCCAGAACCACATACAAAAAAGGCAGAGTGCCCTGGGTTTGAATCACACACAACACACACACACACACACACACACACACACACACACACACACACACACAGAGTAATTAGCCAGACATGCTAGCACATGCCTATAAGCCCCAGTACTTGGGAAGCTGAGACAGGAGGATCACCAGTTTGTGGACAGCTTCAGGAACATAGTGAGGACCTCTGCAACTTAGTGAGATCTTGGTTCAAAATTAAAAAAAGAAGTAGGGTTGCGGGTGTAGCTCAGAGGTAGAATACCCCCCCCCACATTTTTAATTAAAAAAAAGAGTAATTCCATATATCACTGAATCCAAGATGCTGTCAATTGTAAGATAAGCTGCTACTTTAAGGACTAGTAGGCAAATGTCAGTTAAACTGATATTATTTTTTTTTTGGTACTAGGAATTGAACCCATAGGCATTCTACCTCCAAGTTAGACCCCCAACCCAATTTTATTTCTTATTTGGAAATAGGGTCTCACTAAGTTGCAGAAGGCCTCGCTAAATTGCTGAGGCTGGCTTTGAACTTGTGATCCTCCTGTCTCAGCCTCCAAAGTACTGGGATTACAAGCATGGTGCACCACCACGCCCGGCTAAACTGATATTTAGATTGCAAGACACCTGCACTCAGAAAAGATGCACATATCAGAATTAATCCAATAGTTATGCTTACTGTACAAAGCCTTTGAAAACAGACTAGCAGACACACAAAACCAGAATAAACTATAACCCCATCAATGAGACAGAAGCTTTGTGTTTGATAAATTTCCTTTTAAATGCTTTATTTCTATTCATATATAGTCAAAGAAAACATGTATGTACACATAAACATGTATTAGGGTAATTTTGTTTTTACAAAACATACTATTTTTTTATCTATTTTACTGATATCACTATACCATGTCGGTAGACATTCTTCTAAAATGTGAGTGTGTCCCATATTTTGTCAGGCGCACACCAGTAATCCCAGCTACTCAGGAGGCTGAGGCAGGGAGGTTACAAATTGAGGCCAGCCTTGGCAATTTAGCAAGACCTTGCCTCAAAATAAATAAGGAAGGAAGGAAGGAGGGAGGGAGGGAGGGAGGGAGGGAAGGAAGGAAGGAAGGAAAGAAAGGGAAGGAAGGAGAAGATATAGCTCAGAGGTAGAATGCTCCTGGGTTCTACCCCCAGTAACAAAAAATAAAAAGTAGAAAAATTAAGAATAAATAAAAAAATTTTAAAATGCAGTATAACAATTATTTGCATACAACATTGTATTATGTAGTAATATAGAGATTACTTAAATTATACAGAAGGATGTATGTATGTTCTATGCAAATGCTATAACTTATATAAGGGACTTGAGCAGTCAGGCAAACATTTCAGCATCCGGGGCGCCTGAAATGATCCCCAGGGTTGGCAAGGGACACGTGCACTGTACTTGCACTTTGTGCAGAGATCAGCTAGAAAGAGAGACACATATAGTGAGTGACTGCCAGAGATGTAGAGGTTAATTTTTTATTTTTCTGGACTTGTTTTGAATAGAAAAAGAATGTGTGCCCATTGTTAGTAGTGATGGGATGATGCAATGCAAGGATGTGTAAGACAGACTTACTTCTCACTCCTCCCCTCCACCATTGGCCAGGGGCACAGATACCACTATAGTTTATAAAAATAAAAAATAAAAAGCTGTTGGCTTTTAAACTTACAAAAAACAGGGACAATCCCAGTACTTGGGAGGCTGAGACAGGAGGATCGCAGGTTCTTGGCAAGCCTCAGCAACTTAGTGAGGCCCTCCGCAACTTGATGAGACCCTGTTTTTTTTTGCGGTACCGGGGATTGAACGCAGGGGCGTTCTACCTCCGCGCTACACCCTCGGCCCTATTTTTTCATACTTTATTTTGAAATCGGGTCTCACGAAGTTGCGGAGGGCCTCACTAAGTAGAGAGAGAGAGAGAGAGACAGGAAGAGAGAGAGAGAGAGAGCTGAGGCTGGCTGTGAACCCAGATCCTCCGGTCTCCGCCTCCCAAAGTACTGGGATTACAAGTGTGCGCCACCACGCCCGGCTGAGACCCTGTTTCAAAGTAAAAGAATAAAATAGGGCTGGGGGTGTAGCTCAGAGGTAGAATGCCCCTGAGTTCAATTCCTGGTACCACACACACACACACACACACACAAAAAAAAAAAAAAAAAAAAAAAATCAGGGCCTCTTTCTTTCAAACTTCCCTTGTACACTATTGTTTTACCAAGATCTTGCACCTCGGTCTTCCCCATGAGCACTCCATGTGTCAGGAGCAGGAGAGCCAGGCCAGAGGTCCTCGTCTCTGACTGTCCTCTATCTCTGACTGTCCTCCGTCTCTGGCTGTCCTCTGTCTCTGGCTGTCCTTGGTCTCTGGCTGTCTTCTGTTGGGCCTCCAGGGCCTGAAGCTCAGGCCTCCACTCTCGTCCTTTTGTAAGCAGGCAGGGAGGCCACGAGGCCTGTTTACAGATAAGGCAAAGTCCAGCTCTGTAAGGATAGGAAAGGACAAGCTCAGTTTCTTCCCGTACACTCACAGCATAGAACACATGTGCAACCCCAGATGCGCTTAGGCTTAGGGCTCCCCACCCTGCACAGGAAACCACAGCAGCAGCAGCAGCAGCAGCAGCAGATTATTTATTTATTATTTTTTGGTGGAACTGGAGGTTGGAACCAGGGGCACTCTGCTTCTAAGTACGCCCAGTACTTTTCATTTTCTATTTTGAAACAGGGTCTCACTAAGTTACCCAGTGCTAGCCTTCAACTTGCAATCCTCCAGTCTCAGCCTACCAAGTAATTAGTGGGATTACAGGTCTGTGCTACCACGCCTAGCCCTGCAGATGATTCTTTTTATTTTTTATTATTATTATTATTTGTGTGTGTGTGTGTGTGTGTGTGTGTGTGTGTGTGTGTGTTTGTGTGTATAAATAGAGATTGAACCCAGGGCATTCTACCTCCGATCTACTCCTCCAGCCCTTTTTATTTTGAAACAGGGTCTTGCTGAGTTGCTGAGGCTAGTCTTGAACCTGTGATTCACCTGTCTGAGCCTCCCAGTACTGGGATTACAGGTGTGCATGACCACATCCAACTCCCTGCAGATGATTCTTATAGAAGATATATTAAGAGAAAAAGAGTGATTGAATTATTAGCCATTGGTTTATCAGCTCAACCCTGATCCCTCTCTCCTCCCTGGAGTTCCAGGATGGGACTCACAGTTATAATCCTAACTCACATGGTTGGTTTCCCTGGCAACCAGACCCCCTCAGCACATCTAGGGGTCCCCAAGTGCCAGTCATCTCATTCGCATGCAAAAGGCACTCTTAGCCCTCTGGAGATCCCAAGAACTTCAGGAGCTACCTGCCAAGAAATAGTCTGGAAGACTAAATATGTGTGTCGCAGAATCACAGACTCAGAGGGAACAACCTGGTGAGCTGAGCGAGGCCCCGGGGTCTCTCCTGACTCAGCACCCCCAGAGTTGGGGCCCTCTAGACTCTGGAACCCAATACCCCATCCTACCTCTAGAGGGGCAGACCGAGGGCGGGAGAGGCCAAGTCTCCTGCAAAGGTGGGGCCAACGGGAGCTGGCCTGGAAGGAATGCCGTGATGGGCAGGGAATGCCAGGAGGGAGGCGGCCCCAGAGCCGGCGCCAAAGAGGCCGCAGGCTCCTGCTGACCCAGAACTGAGACCCGAGGGCCCAACCTAGAGGACAGCCGGGCGCCCTAGGGCCTTCGAACCTCGAGTCTCCTGTCCCAACTTCCATGGAACATCCTCCTCCCGACATTTATGTATTTATTTTGTGATCCTGGGGATTAAACATAAGGGTATTCTACCTCTGAGCTACACCCCCAGCCCTATTTTTTATTCTTTATTTTGAAACAGGGTCTCACTAAGTTGCATAGTCTAGTCACTAAGCAGCTGAGGCTGGCTGCGAACCTGCGATCCTCCTGTCTCAGCCTCCCAAGTGCTGGGATTGCCGGCATGTACCACCACCCTCTGCTTGTATTTTATTTTTATTTATTTATTTATTTATTTATTTATTTATTTATTTATTTATTTTTGCAGCAAACTGTAAATGTTTATTGGGACAAATTAACACTGACGTCTGACAACAGGAGAGGATGTGCATGGTTGCGGCTTCATTTAAAGCCGAGGTGGCCCTTCACCTGCTTCCGGCACCACAGCAGGCTGTGTGTTCTGCAAAATCACTTTCTTGACCTCATCAGCGCCATCAAGCTCAACTTGAGGCTTCTGGAGTGCCGGTTCCTGCTGAGCAGCCTCTGGAGCAGTCCCCTTTCTCCTGACTAGAAGCAACACCCTGTGTGTCAGATGGTTTTTGCTGTTGACATTGCATCTCAAAGATAATTACAGACCCCAGCGATCGGTCAAATGATTGATGACCCCTTCGTCTTCTCGATCGAGAGCTTGTCCTCATTCCGGCATTCATATTTCACTCGGGTAATCTTCAGTCAACGAGAAAGAATGACCACCACTCAAGGCAAGGACGCAGGAACTCCCACGTCACAGTACCATGCACAGAAGGTGGACGGCACTGTGCATGCTCACAAACGTACTTGCTCAGCAATCTATATTTTATTTTGAAAGTGTCTCATTAAGTTACCAGAGGGCCTCCCTAAAGTGCTAAGGCTGGCCTTGAACCTGCGATTCTCCTGTCTCAGCCTCCCAAGTACTGGGATTGCAGTTGTGTCACCCGAATCCTCCCAATTTTGAGCCCCCATTCCATCACTTGCTGCTGTGTGACTCTGGGCAGGTCACTGCACATTCTGAGCCCTAGCAATTCGGCCTCTACAGGGCACTGCTGAGCTCTGGGGGAGAATGACAGGCTTCAGATATTATTATGCAAATTCAACTCCACAAACCTGACTCCCCTGCTTCCAACCAGCCTCTCAGTGTCCCAGTTTCCCTGGAAAAGTGGCTGGCTGGCAGGCAAGGCCAGGACAGTTGTTGGGGCCAGAGATGGTGGGGGCCATCACTGGTGGGGTCCTGATCTGCCCAAAGTGAGGTCAAGAGTGTAAACTTTAGCCAAGTATGGTGGTGCATGCCTGTAACCCTAATACGTAGGAGGCTGAGACAGGAGGATCACAGGTTCGAGACCAGCCTTGGCAACGTAGTAAGACCTGGCTCCCCGGCCCTATTTTTATTTTTTATTTTAAAACTGGGTCTCAAACCGCAATCCTCCTGTCTCAGCCTCCCAAGTACTGGGATTATAGGTGTGTGCCACCACGCCCAGCTAAGGGCAGGTGTTTCTGAGCATCAAGGCCACATGGGTGTCTGGGTTCACAGGGCAGAGACCTGGGAATTCAGTCCGGTCATAGATCAGTTTATTGACTGTCTCTTCTGTCCCACACCCTGTGCCGTGTGGCCAAGTGGGGAGGGCAGACCAGAAGCCAGTCACGACCAAGCCAGGTGCTATGCTAGAGGAGGTGGGACAAGTGAGCAGAGACAGGAATGAAACCTGGGGAGAGAGCGGGAAGTAGAGAAGGACTGCCTGGAGGAGGTGACACCTAAGCCAGGCCCTAAAAGCAACTGCTGATTGATCAGACTCTAAAGCTAAGCTTTTTCTGGAAAGGGTCACATAGTCAATGTTTGCCAACCTTGGATTATGACAATGGTTCTTCAACTTTGGTATGTCTCAGCGTTGCCTGGAAGGAATTTCCCAGCATTCGTGTGCATCATTTAACATCCATGGACTTACATACATATTGTCCAGTACCTTGTATATTACTTCACTAAACAGTTCATCATGGACACCTCTCCATGTCAGCACAGTCTCAGTTATTTCAGTGGCTACAGTTATTACATTGCCTAGACGTGCCATGATTTAACCAGTCCAAAATCTACGGACTGCTAAGGACGGCTCCCTAACTGATGCCCAGTGAAAACCTGTGTGGATGTTCTGTATACATGTGCGTTCCTCTAAGACAAATGCCTAGACAGTAAAGCTAATAACTCCAAGTCTGTGAACATTTAAACATGTGGTAAGTAGATACTGTTAAATTGTCCTCCAGGGGGGTTACTGTTTATATCCCATCAATCATATGGTCTCAGAACTGGCTGGAAAATTATTTCCTTGGGCCACTTCTAGAGGACGGGTTCTGAGTGCTTGTCTAGCATAGGCAGGGTCCTTGGTTCAATCCCCTGCACCTCAAAAATAAAAAAGAGAGGACACAGTATCTTCCTCTCTTGCCAACTGTAGACATTATTGATGTTTTAAATAGCTGTCAGTATCAATGCCGGTACTTAGGAGGCTGAGACAGGAGGATCAGAGGTACCTGACCACCGTTGTATAACTTATCAAGACCATGTTTCTAAATAAAAAATAAAATAGGGCTGGGGGTGTAGCTCAGAGGTAGAAAGCCCCTAGGTACAATTCCCAATATCCCACCCCCCCACAAACCTCTGTATGTAAACTGTATTCTCATTATATTACAGCAGTATTTCAACACTGCTCTATTTTGCTGTGTGTGTGTGTGTGTGTGTGTGTGTGTGTGTGTGTGTGTGTGTGTGTAGCTGGGGATTGAATCCAGGTGCATTCCACCTCCAAGCTACATCCCCAGCCCAATTTTCTTATTTGGAAACAGGGTCTCACTAAATTGCTGAGAGCCTCGCTAAGTTGCTGAGGCTAGATGCAATCCTGTGATCCTCCTGTCAAGTACTGGGATTAGAGGCATGTGCCACAACCCCTGGCTTATTCTTCTTTCCATATTATTTTCATATGCATCAAATTCTTTTCTTTATGACCTTTATTCATTTTCCACTTGCATATATATCTTTGCTTGCTGCCTTGTAACAGCTTTTTATACACTAAATATATTTGTATATATATGTGATTGATCTCAGCAGCCTTCTGAGCTATACCCCCAGCACCTTTTAAGTTTTGAAACAGGATCTTGCTAATTAGCCTTGAACATGAAATCATCCTGTTTCAGCTTCCCAAGAATTTGGGATTACAGGTATGCGCCACCACACCCAGTTTATATGAAATACCTTTACCTCTTTCTGTTAGCCTCCATTCTTTTTGTCTTTGAACTAATTTCTTAGATAATATATGTTTGTGTGTGTGTATGTGTGGTAAACTCTCAGACATTCTTGCTGCTATGATCCAAAACAACTGACCACACAATTTAGAGGAAGGAAGATTTATTTGCTCATAGTTTTTGGAGATTTAGAGATCAGTCCATGTCAGGCTAGATTTGCAGAGCTCAGGGCATGCATGACGGTGGGAAGCAGAGAGAGAGAGAGAGAGTACTAGGCTCTTCTCTCACATCTTGGAGACTGGAAGCAGAGAGAGGAGGAAAGATATATAATCCCCAAGGCCACGCCCCCAGGAACCTCTCCTTAGCAACCAAGCCCAATCCCCAACATTGCTATGTTGTTGCCACGAGGTCTAGGGGAACATTCTAAATCTAAACCATTACAGGGGGCTACACCCCTGAGTTGTATCCCTAGACCTATTTATTTAGTGGTACTAGGGATTCAACCTAGGGGCATTCTACCTCTGAGCTAGGTAGAATTTTATTTTCTATTTTGAAATAGGATCTAAGTTGCAGAGGACCTCACTAAGTTGCTGAGGCTGGCCCTGAACCTGTGAACCTGTCTCAGCCTCCCAAGTACTGAGATTACAAGAGTGTGCCACCTGGCTTCTGTTTATTTATTGTGATACTAGGAATTGAATTCAGGGTTATTACACCTCTGAGCCACACCCCCAGCTCTGTTTTACTTTTATTTGTGTGTGTGTGATACTGGGGTTTGAACCTAGGGGCATTCAACCTCTGAGCTAGCCCTTTTTATTTTTTGTTTTGAAACAGGGTCTCAGTAGGTTACTGAGAGTCTTACAATATTGCTGAGGCTGGCCTTGAACTTGCAATCCTCCTGTCTCAGCCTCCCAAGTACTGAGATTACAGGCATACACCACCATGTCCGGCTATTTTATTTATTTTGAAACAGGGACTCTTTTAGTTTCTGAGGCTGTCCTTGAATTTATGATCTTCCTGTCTCAGTCTCCAAAGTACTGGGATTAGAGTCCTACACCTCCATGCCTGGCCCAGTTCTTTTTATTTTTTATTGAGAAAGGGTCTTACTAAGTTGCCCAGCTTTGGCTGATCTTTGAGAGATTTTGCTTTTGTAGAACTAGGGATTGAGCTGGGCGTGGTGGCGCACGCTTGTAATCCCAGTACTTTGGGAGGCGGAGACCAGAGGATCCGGGTTCGCGGCCAGCCTCAGCTCTCTCCCTGTCTCTCTCTCCGTCTCTCTCTCTCTCTCTCTACCTAGTGAGGCCCTCTGCAACTTCGTGAGACCCGGTTTCAAAATAAAGTATAAAAAAATAGG
>PVJS01057809.1:0-11955 GCA_004027185.1 Glis glis
GATCCTCCAGTCTCCGCCTCCCAAAGTACTGGGATTACAAGCCTGCGCCACCACACCCGGCTTCTTTCTTTCTTTTTTATTAAAAAAAGTTTTTTTGGTAGGGGAAGATTTTCACTATTTGAGGCCTATTTAAATTCATTTTCTAATTTTCCCTAACTCTGTATGGATTCCTTTGTCTTTTATTTTCTGCTCATGTTTGCGGTAATGAGGAGCTTTACAAGATCCCTGCTTCAATGACAATACCTCATTCAGTACAACAAAGTCCAGATTCTTCAGTGGATTATTTCTGTGGTGGGGAAGAAGGGATTGTTTGTTTCCCCATGTTGTGTCTTTTGTCTTGCAATACTCCAAAATTTCTCCTATTCCTTTGTCTTTTACCACTGTGATGATTAATTTCAGGTGGCAACTTGACTGGATTAAGGAACACCTAGAAACCTGATAAAGCATTATTTTGGGTGTGTCTGTGAGGGTGTTTCCACAGAAGATTAGCATGGGAATCTAATCACCTGGTGGATACTATCTGCCCCCTCCATGGGCAGTCACCATCCAATGGGCCAGGCCCAGGGAGAACAGATATAGAAGGTGTATTGGTCTCTTCTCTGACTGCTGGGATAGACCCTGGGCCTTTTACATAAGAACTCCAATCTCCCTGGCCCCTGCACTCCAGAACTACACCAGCACCTCCTCTCCTCACCCCAAGCCCTGCCTGGGGTCTCAGGCTTTTAGCCTCCTACTGAGAATTAGACCTTCAGCTTCCCTGGCTCTGAGACACAGCTGTGGACTTGAACTGAACCCTGCTACAACCATCACAGCATATCCAGCCTGCAGATGACATATCATAGGATTTCTCAGTCACCACACCTATGTGAGCCAATGCCCCTAGTAAATCTCATCTCATATATATATAAACACATATTACTGGCTCCATCTCTCTGGAAAACCCTAATACAACCACCTAATTACCAAGTGCCACTTATTCCTTTCTGCTTTGATATTTTTCCTCCTCTAGAGGCTGTGATTTTCAAACTAAATCATGTTATAAGTTCCAAATGTAAGACCCTTCCTAGTAGAACACTCTCTTGTCTACCAAAACACTCTGTATTTTTCTTCTAGATTTAGGAAGAACTTACTCTTTGATCATAGATAAGGCCAATCTTAAGGCCATCGCTTCTCCCTTCTCTTCCCACAGTTTTTCATGGTCTGTTTATTTGTTTGTTTTGTAACAAAGTTTACAGCACAATAATAAAGTGAGAGATTGCTCACTGCGATTTTATAGTTTTACTTTTAAATTGCAAGTTATTTTAAGATATGAGCATTCTCCATTTGGTATGCTGAAAGCATTATTTTGGGATAGATTTTTATTTGTTCGTTTAATTATTTTGAAAGGAAATATTGGGAAATAGGGATTTAGGCAAGGGTCATTATCTTTATTCTGAAATCCAAAATTCTTATGAACAAATAGTGTTGAAGCAATGAGATATACTCTAGGAAAAGAAAGAAGCTTCTACTTGATACCATCCATGAAAATTAATTTAGGATAGACTGTAGAACCAAACAAGAAGCCTGAATCTATAAGTCTTCTGGGATAAATCATAGGATGTTATCTTTCTAACCTGGAGTCAACAAAGTTTTCTCAAGAATGATATAAAATGCAATTACCATAAAAGAAAATAATAGACTCCATCACAATTAAAAAATGTATGCTCATCAAAGGATTCTAACAAAATGAACCAGCAAACTACAGAATGCATTAAAAATATTCATAAAAACATCAGCATGAAAAAGTATACTTTGTATCTAAACTGTATAAAGAATTCCTACAAATCCCATTATTTCAAATGGGCAAGCAGTTTGAACATATACAGGTTGAGGGCCACTTATCTAAAATTTGGGGGACCAGAAATGCTTAAGGTTTCATTGGGTTTTTTCCTGATTTTAGAATATTTGCATTCACATAATAAGATATTTTGGGGATAAGACCCAAGCTTAAATATGAAATTCCTTTCATACCACCTTATACACATAGCCTAAAGGTAAACATATTTTTAGTGTGGCTAAGTTTTAACTGTGATCCATCACATGAAGTCATGGGTGTGTGGAATTTTCCACTATAAAGTTGACACTCAAAAACTTTGGATTTTAGAGTATTTGAGATTTCAGATTTCAGATTTTCAGATTAGGGATGCTCCACTTATATTTAAAAAAAGAATCTATGCATGGCTAAGGCACTTTACACAGCTTCCCACTTAACTGGGAAATTCAAACAGAAACAAGGAAATACTACAACACATGGATGAGAATTGGTAAAACTAATCACCTGACAACCTCTTATCCTGGGGAGCAACCAGAACTCTCACACAGTACTGTAGGAATGTAAATTGGCACAACCAATTTGGCAAAGCATTTTGCAGTAATATACACCTACATTATGACCCAGCGATTATGCCCTTACTCATTTACACAGAAGAAATGAAAACATATGTCTACAACTCCTCGTACATGAATGCTCATATCAGCTTTATTCAGCCCAAAACTATAAATAATAAATGTTGGTATGTTCATTCAGTGGAAAACTCAACAATAAAAGGCAGTGAACTACTGTTGCACTCGACAACATAGAAGAAGCTTTCATACATTATGATAAGTTAAAAGCCAGAAAAAAAGTGTTCATACTATATGGATCCATTGATATGTAATTTACACAAGGAAATATTTGATTAAAAGAAGTCATAATATTAGTTGCCTTTAACTGAGAGGAGAAAAGGTAATTAATTAAGAAAAGTGTATAGGAGAGTTTCTTTTCTTGAATAGGATGTGGTTTGGTTTCAAGGGTGTATACATTTGTCAAGATTTATGAACCTGAAATGCTTTTGTTTGGGGAATTTCTTCTCCTGAAGAAATAGGTAGGAACTGACAATAAGTGTTATAGCATATAATATATGTGTACTAATACTGGTGTGGTGACTATAAAACACTAAAAGTAATTAAAATTTGAAGGAAAATAAATTTTCCATACAATAGAAATGCTTTAATTATGTAACTGGCCTAGTCTCATGCATGTTTTATAAGCAGCAAGCTCTTGTGCTGGCACGCATTCTATCAAATAATTACGAGAAAGCTGGTTGGAATAGTTAAAGGAATGTGGGCACAGATCACCGGACTTACTGCACCAAAGTGTCTTCCCCAAAAGATCATGCTTTGGGTTATGCTAATCTCATTTTTTCAGGTTATGACTCTTAATCAGAGGGAGCCCAAAAGTACTCACGAAATTCATTCCTATTACTTAAGCATCTCTCTCAAATGGGGAAAGAATGGGAGTTGCTGGGTTGAGGCCTGGAATTCCATTATCCATTTTTGTTTGGCACTTGTTTGCAACAAAATGCTTTAAACTTGTTCCTGATGAACAAGTTTCATAGTACAAAACCAAACCATAATTGGCAGAGAAAGCTAAGAAAGCCCAAAAGAAAGGGCCCAGGGCATTTAGTCTTGATACATTGCCTGACTGGAAGGAAGGAATGAAGCCAGTATCTGAGTTTGAACAGTCCTATCATATCATCATTCCATGGGAACTTGGCATTACATTATGAGAAAACCAACATCTAAGGTTGCAACTTGTTTTAGTAGGTAATAATGTTCATGTATTTTTAAAAAGATACATGCACACTATCTCCTATAAACCGACTACTTTTGTTTTCTTGGATGAAATAATTGGAGAGAGAAATCTGGGATTGCCCAAGGCCTTGCCATATTTTTAAGAAAAGCAGTATAACAATTAGCAGCTCTTGCATGGCAGTAGCAAGTAGTTGGGAATGTGTTAGGTCTCGTTCCCGAGAAGCAGATGCTGAGATGGAGAATCGCTTGCTACTGATTAAGGAAGGAGTCCTAGAGGAGATGGGTTAAGAAGTAAGAAAGCAGATCAGAGAAAAAGGAAGAAAGCAAGATGAGAAAATAAGCATGAGTCCCACGACAAGGAGCCTCCTGCCTGATCCAATTAACAAGCTGAAATGTAAGCTACATCTCAGAGTTATCCCAGCCAGAGGTAAGGAAGCCAGGCTCTCAAACTCTTATGACCAATAGTGATTTTTGCCAGCAGTCTGGGAGAAGGCCATGTGGTAGTAAATTTCCAAATACTTCAGCCCTCTGCATTTGCTGGCATATTAGCTCCAGTGGCCCCTGGGGCAGTTCTCAGAAGAGGAGCCTGAGAAGGAGCCACCGGAAGTACATCGAAGGGCTTACTCTCACACCTTAGAGACAGCATAAAGGATATCCAAGAAACCTGAGTGCATCAGCAACATTGCCCACCAACTCCAGAATAAGTATTATAAAGATTGTTCAAGAAAAGTGGTGACTATGATGATAAATGCTCACCAATGAGCAACTTTGCTTTTACTCCAATATTCACCCAAGCAAACAAAAATACCAGAATATATTCTCTATTTTTATCTCATATATGTGAGTGTATGTGGGTGTGTAAGTACACATAGATATACTTTTTTCTTTTTAATGACTAGAAAGTATTCTGTAATGTGTATTTAAATTTATTTACTCATTCATCTGTTGATGGACATTTCTACTTATTATTTTAATCACTTTTTTAACAAACTATGTTCAGTAATACCTTTTACTTTTTTTATTCTGTTTTGTGCTTCTATATCAGAACACCATAAACTGGGAAATTTATAATGAATAGAGCTTTATTTCTCACAGTTCTGGAGTCTGGGAAGTCCAAAATCCAGAGGGTGGTACCTGGTAAAGGCCTTCTGGCCACATCATCCCAAGGCAGAGGGAGGAAAGATAGGAGACACAGAGAGAGAGAGAGAGAGAGAGAGAGAGAGAGAGAGAGAAAGAGAGAGAGAGAGAGAGAGAGAGAGAGAGAGAGGAGAGAGGCCATTATTCTTTTATAATGAACATGATAGTAGAAGGAATACACTCATGAGGACACCGTCACCATGGCCTAAACATCTCTTAGTGTTTCCACCTTTAATCTGTTACAATGATGATTAAATTTCAACATGAAATTTAATGATCTCTTTCTTTCTTTCAAACATGAGTTTGGGAGGGAACAAACATTCAATCAATAGCATATGTGTATTAAAAAAACTTTACATATATATACAAGAAACACTTTTAATAATGGGATTACTGGATGAAAGGGAATGTACATTTTTATTTTCCTAGCCATCGTCAAATTCTCCACTATGCTAGCCTCCCATCAATGTATAAAAATATCTGCTTACTAACATCCTCACTTGGATCACCAATTAAACAGATCACCAATCCATATAATTTTTATCTTTCTGAAAGTAAAAAATATGATAAATTAATTTACATTTATTAATGGAATAGCTAAACATTTTTATATGTTTATTAGCCATTTGTACTTTTCCTTTGTAAATCTTTATCATGTCTTCTGATTACTTTCTATTGATTTTCTACCATTCATTGATTTGGTGCCTATTTCTGTGCTTTTTATTTTATTCAACTTCTCTATATTCTCTATGAATAATTAAATGAAAAATTTCCATCTTCATAATATGTTTTAATTTTTGACAGGGATAGTGCTTACATATCACTTTTCTACTTTAATTTTTTCTGAATATTTTCATATGTTTATATTTCTAAAGATAAATATGGTATCCATTTGTAAACTTATCTGCAAAATACTATTCACATATTAAATGTATTTAAAAGTTTAATATATGAATAATTATCATCTTTAGTATATTTTTCCTATTGAACAGCACAACATCTTTCCATTTTACTTTTCAATTTATAATTCTCAGTATTTTAAAGTTTTATTCAGAGCCATGACCATTTCTTGTTAAATATACACCAATATATTATCATTTGATTTGCCTTTCTGCATGAGAAATTTTCTTCCATAATTGTATGCTATTTATTTATATTCATAAGAGTTCATGATTGTAACATTTAGTAATCTACTAGCTTACAGAACTCTGTTTCAAATAGTTTTAGTTACCTTTCCTGAGTTATTACTTACACATATAATTTTCCCTCCTTTGTATGTGTTTCATACTCAGTCTGATGGTTAAGAGTACTTTTAGTTTTGACTTTTAAATTTGTTTTCTCTTTATTATTAATTTATGAGTGTAAATTATAAAGCCACTTCTTACTTTTGGTAATTTCTACAAACTTTTTATTTTGCCATGCCAGCTAAGAAAATAAATGTCACAAAGACTTTAATCCGACATAACTATCCTGGTAATATAATATAATATTATACACACACACACACACACACACACACACACACACACACACACAAAAAGCAAAATTCCCAACCTAAGAATACCATTCCATTAGCACTGCATTATAAATCAGCCACAGTCCAACATCTCAATCATAATTTAAATGAGGTAGTAACTGGGTGTGGTGGCATACACCTGTAATCCCAGTACTTGGCAGGCTGAGACAGGAGGATCACAGGTTCGTGGCCAGCCTCAACAACTTAGTGAGGCTGTCAGCAACTTGGTGAGATCCTGTTTCCAAATAAAAAACAAAATAGGGTTGGGGTGTAGCTCAGTACCACAAAAAATAAATAAGCAAATAAAGGATAAAAGGTATACCTTCCACTCTCTATGAATTTACTTTCTTTGGTTTTCTGTTATTAAAAAATATATCTAAGATTGTATAAATCCCCATTAATTCAATAGAGTGCTATATTGTAGAGCTTCATAAAGCAGTTAATGGATGATTGTAACAGCATAGGGTAAATTAATAAAATATTTGTGTTTTGCTGGGTGCAGTGACACATGCCTGTAATCCCAGGAACTTTGGAGGCTAAGCAGGAGGATAGCAAGTTTCAGGCCAGCCTGGGCAACTTAGCAAGATCCTATCTCAAATAAAAAATAAAAAGGACTGGGAATATAGCTCAGTGGTAGTTACCCTTGGTTCAATCCCTACTACCACAGAGAAAGAGAAAGACAGAAAGACGGAAGGAAGGAAGGAAGGAAGGAAGGAAGGAAGGAAGGAAGGAAGAAAGGAAGGAAGGAAGGAAGAAAGGAAGGAAGGAGAGAGAGAGAAGGAGAGAGAGAAAGAGAAAGAGAGAAAGAGAGAGAGAGAAAGAGAGAAAGAGAAAGAAAGAAAGAAAAGAGAAAGAGAGGAAATAAGAAAAGAGAGAAAGGGGGAGGGAGGGAGGAAGAGAGAAAGAAGAAAGGAAGGAAGGAAGGAAGGACAGAAGGGAGGGCGGGAGGGAGGGAGGAAGGAAGATTTGTTTAAAAGTTCTGCAAAAAAATTAGAAGAGATGATTCAGACTGTCACAATTTTATATCATGCTTTCTTTTTGCTAACATGTCTCTGCTCCCACAACTGTGAAAATGGCCTTATTGTCAGAAAGCCTTTATTTCTCTAGTTTGTTTCTGTCATTTATCCCTTTAAATAATTTTTATCAAGAACCTAGTATCAACAGTATGGTTGGATAGGAGGAATAACTTCTAATGTTCTACAGCAGAATAGAATAACTAATGTTGACAATAATTAACTGGATATTTCAAAATAGCTGATAGTAGTGAAGATACTGAATTTCTCAACACAGAGATATGCTAAGTGTCTGAGGAAATAGATATACCAATTACCAGATCATTACACATTTTATACAAGAATTAAAATACCATTTTTACTCCATAAATATGTATAATTTCTATACAGCAATGAAGAATAAAAATATATTTTAAAAAAAAGAACCTAGTGTATCTCTAGCACTGTCAGTTCCTGGAAACACAATAGTGTGATATGATAAATATTTCCTTCACTCAAGTTGCTCAGTGTCATGAGGGAGAGAGATAGGGAACAAAATAGTAAAATACAGTGTGGTATAATAAACACTGTACATAGAGCTATGACAACAGTTAACTGAGGGAGGAAGAATTAGAAAAACCTTTCCAGAAGAGGTCATGCTTGAAAATGATCAGGAGTGATCCAGCAACAAACAAACAAACAAACAAAAAACATCCTCATAGGCTGACAGAGCAATGTGCAAAAGCCCAGGAAACGAAGGATAATAGAGAATCAATCATGAGTAACTGAACATATGTACAAGGCCGGAAACGTCAGAAATGAGTCTGGACTAAGACATTTTCAAATATTCACCCTATACCAATCACATTTATCAATTAAAAACAGAACATGAATAGCAATCAGCTATCCAATGTAAACACTACTCTCAAAACCTACTGAGGAAATGGATTGAGAGTCTATATTTTGGTCTTGTGTCTTGACTTTGCAGGAGGAGACTTACATGTGGATGGTCACTGCATTTCTGAGAGACTTGGTCATTATGTGCACAGTGGGAATTTTTTCCAGACTTCCTACTTCATGAAATATATACGAACCTAGGGGTACCGAGAACCAAGAAAAGTGTTGTGTAAAATCATCCACCCTGACATGAATATAGGTCATAAGAGCAATTTCTATTTTTTCTTGTCATCAAAATATAATTATGTTATATAATTATGGTATGTAATGATATAAAGATAAGCATCACTCATATTTAAATTCCATGCCCAGACACTTGTTCCTTATTCTTTATACTAACAGCCATTCATCTGAGACAAAATCATCTGACAAAAAAGCTGGTACCATCCTTCAGTCTAATAAAGATTCTGATTACCAGCTTTTCAGTGTATGCCATTTTCCCTAGCAGGCACACCCACACTATAATATGATTCACTGGGGATCAGCTTAAACTCATCTAACACAATAATGTAACTTGACACAAGTGAAAATGGTAGCAGGAGGTGTGGTAGAAATGGATAATATTTTAGCAATTGAAATATACATCATCTATTTAATATACTCTTAAGTGCTGTGTGAATTTCACAGACAACTGAACAGGGTATAAAAATTTGACCTTGTAGACTCTCCTGGGTGATTGATAGCTCTGGCTACTTATACTCCTATCACCCCGCCTTTGGATTATCTTTTCCAGGAAATAATGATTAGATGTGAAGCACTACTAGAAATTTGTGTCACCAGACACTTGAAGTATGATTGCTTGGTTGGAGCATAAGAAAAGGAGATGGCTGTCAACAGTAATAGCTTGTTTACAATGTTAGAGTGACTTATTTAGGCCACTGAGGTCATAATGGCCACCAAATCTTTGCTTTGAAGACTGGCTGTTTTAATCATCTTTCCTGTCACTGTGACCAAATACTCAACCAAATCTTTGCTTTGAAGACTGGCTGTTTTAATCATCTTTCCTGTCACTGTGACCAAATACTAACAAAAACAACTCAGAGGAGGAAAGGCTTATTGGGGCTCATGATTTCAGTTCATAGGGCTGTGGTGGCATCAGCAGATCTGGCATTGGAAGGATATGGCTATGACGACATGGTGGCAGAAAGCACAGAGAGGGAGAGGAGGAGGCCCATGGACAGGATTTTTCTCCACTGCAGGATGGAAAGTCTGGGTAATGAAATGATTGTCAGATCATGAACCACAACTCACCTGGGCTCACAGTACAACGTTGTGCCTCTGCTTGTGTGCTAAAAATAAAAACTGGAAGTTAAAGTGGCGGCGGTCACAGCCCCTGATCCAACCTGATCCTGCTCATTTTGAGGAATGTCTTGCCTGAGCTCCAAGCTGAGACTGAATGCCACTATGTGACAGAATTTTTTAAATACTTTCAACAGTAGATTGCTAAAAACAAAACAGAAAAGTGCTACTCATTCTCCATTAATGACACATAAATGTGACAAATGTAAAAAAAAAATAGAATAGAGAGCAATGAATAAGCTCATCCTCTTATCTTACTGAAAATCCTCCTTTGTGTCCAGTTGTCTCCTACCACTGTGTCTATTTCTTCTCAAGTCAACATATTAAGGCTTTAAAGTGGCTAATTATTGTGGAGTTTGATGTATTAGAATGGACAAAATCAAGGTATAAACATTTTCTCTGCAATTGTAAAACCTTGCCTATGAGTTTTTCTTTAACTTGATAATAAAAGTCAAAAAATGAGTTTTATCCATGCCATTTTTTCCTCCTATTTAAATAACTGCTTGTTATTAAATTACTTCCCTCTGTCTTTCTATTCGATCTCTTTAATTTCTTAGCTTTCCAGTTATGGAGTGGACTATAGCAGAGTACAAAATGTCTCTATAGCTCAGTTTCCTTTTGAAGCAATCCTAATCATAAAACTAGATACTACTGCTGTTCCAACTATTTTAAATATAAATGAAAAGTAGATGTAAACTCTTGAATACAAATCTCAAAGTTCTCCATCCAAGATAAGATACCATATTATTTTTATGAAGCCCACAAAAAATGGTATTGAGTGTACACTTGTATCAGTCAGAATGTTTTTGGTTACAAGTTATAAAAATAAGGTCTAACCAATTCAGGTAATTTATTAATTTATATAACCAAAGACCCAGGAGGACAACCTTTAAGCATAATTTGATCAGTAGTCACAGTCTTATTTACTTATAATTTTCTAGGCTCTGTGTACTTCTCAACCTCAGTACCTTTCTTACATAAAAAGGATATAGCACTCTAGGTATAGTCTATCTTATTCATAACAAGGGCAAGTCAGGACAAGATGATTCTCATAATTCAAAAACATGTTCAGTTCTACTTGGTTCCTTTTTCATGACAAGGTTACTTCCAAACTAACTCCTGGGAGCCATGTGTGGACTAATTTCTGCCAGGATTACTTAGCTATATAAGAAAAACTCACTGTGTTAATGAGACCGAGAATTGCTGTGACTGCCTTTGAACCATCAGGACTCATCCAGAGACCTGGAAAGAGGATCACACAACTCAAATCATACCACAGCCACACAATAGCAGAAAGACAGGAAGAATACTGGAATCGCAAACACAATTTCCACTTAATTCAGATGCAACCATAAAAGCACAGAAAGTCAACTGAATAGAAAGAGTACTTAAAAATTAATCTGCTATAACTATAAGATATTCTACTAATAGTAACAAATGAGAGATTAAATAAACCACCCAAGTTCTTGCTCTACTATCCTGTTAAAGAAAAATAAATAAAACAAAGAGGGATGGGGGAGAGGATCCCTCAAATTCCATTAATTGAAAATTAAGCAATATGTTTTCTATCATTTTTATGCTACTTGTCAAATATTCAAATTTAGGTCTCTCATCATAATAAATGAATCAAGTAAATTTCAATAAGCTCTGAATATTTGCTTTTTTTTTCGGTACCGGGGATTGAACCCAGGGGCGTTCTACCTCCACACTACACCCCCGGCCTTATGTTTTTATACTTAATTTTGAAACAGGGTCTCACGAAGTTGCAGATGGCCTCACTAAGTAGAGAGAGAGAGAAAGAGAGAGAGAGAGAGAGAGAGAGAGAAACAGGGAGAGAGAGAGAGAGAGCTGAGGCTGGCCTCGAACCCGGATCCTCCGGTCTCCGCCTCCCAAAGTACTGGGATTACAAGCGTGCACCACCACGCCCGACTAAATATTTGCTTTTTGATGAGAATACTCTTACTACTTTGGGAGAGGATTACTGAGACCACAAGTCTCTCTACTCTCTCCAACAGTCTTCCCAAAACCACTTCAAATAAAATACATAGAAGCAATGTTCTTTCTAGGCAAACATAGCTCCAAGATAAATTCTCTGGTCCCTGCCTTCAAAAAGAGCACTGCATTCAACTCTCTTATATGGAAAGTCAAGAATTGTGGAAGATTTCAGGTCAGGTATTATCAAAGATACAAATCATAAAAGAGAAAACTAAGAAGTTGAACCAAGCCAGGTGTGGTGAAGCATGCCTGTAATCCCAATTCTAGGGAGGCTGAGACAGGAGGATTGCAGGATTGAAGAGAGCCTTTGCAAGTAGCAACTCTCAGTAACCTAGTGAGACCCTGTTTCAAAACCCAAATAAAAATTAAAATAGGGCTGGGGGTATAGCTTGGAGATAGAATGCCCCTGGATTCAATCCCAGAAGAAAAAGGAGGAGGGGGAGGAGG
>PVJS01057810.1:0-11952 GCA_004027185.1 Glis glis
ACACACACACACACACACACACACACACACACACACACAAAGAAATAGGGTCTTGCTAAGTTACTGATGGTCTTGCTAAGTTACTGAGGCTAGCATGAAGCTTGTGATCCTCCTGTCTCAGCCTCCTAAGTAATGGGACAATAGGTGTGCACCACCACACCCGGCTTTAGGGCACTTTGAAGACACATTGCTACCTAGTCCATTTTCTGTCTGTCAAAAATTGCTTAATGAAGCCAGGCATGGTGGTGCATGCTTGTAATTCCAGTACTTGGGAAGCTGAGACCGGAGGATCTGAGTTCGCGGCCAGCCTCAGCTACTTAGTGAGGCCCTCTGCAACTTAGTGAGACCCTGTTTCAAAATAAACAATAAAAAAATAAGGCTGTAGGTGTAGCTCGAAGGTAGAATGCCCCAGGTTCAATCCCCAGCACCGCAATAAATAAATAAATAAGTAAATAGCACAATTCTGAGTTGGGCGTGGTGGTAAACACCTGTAATTTTAGTATTTGGGAGGTTGAGATAGGAGGATTGCAGGTTTGAGACCAGTGTGCAAAAACTTAGTGAGACCCTGCCTCAAAATAAAATAAAACAGGGCTGAGGGTGTAGCTCAGTGGCAGAACACCCCTGAATTTAATTCCAATAACACACACACAAAGTCCAAAGGTTCCCAACACATAGAAATGACAAATATTTGAGGAAATGGAAGTGCTAATTACCCTGATTCGATCATTACATATTGTACACAGGTACTGAATTATCATACTTTATTTTTTTTAATTTTTTTTTTGTACTGGGGATTGAACCCAGGGGCATTCTACCTCCGAGTTATACCCCCAGCTGGTCTTACCAAGTTGCAGAGGGCCTCACAAGTTGCTGAGGCTGGCCACAAACCTGTGATCCTTCTGTCTCAGCCTCCCAAGTACTGGGATTACAAGCGTGTGCCACCACGCCTGGATCATACTTTATTTTTACTATTTACTTATGTATTGTATTACTGGGGATTGAAAAGAGGCATCCTACCTCTGAGCTACACTCCCAGCCCTTTTTTTTTTTTTTTGGCGGTACTGGGAATTGAACGCAGGGGCGTTCTACCTCCGCGCTACACCCCCGGCCCTATATTTTTATGCTTTATTTTTGAAACTGGGTCTCACGAAGTTGCAGAGGGCCTCACTAGGTAGAGAGAGAGAGAAAGAGAGAGAGAGAGAGGAGAGAGGAGAGAGAGAGAGAGAGAGAGAGAGAGAGAGAGATCGTGCATGCGCACATGCACGCTGAGGTTGGCTGCGAACCTGGATCCTCCAGTCTCTGCCTCCCAAAGTACTGGAATTACAAGCGAGCGCCACCACGCCCGGCTCCAGCCCTTTTTATATTTATTTATTTATTTATTGGTACTGGGGATTGAACCCGAGGGCATTCTACTTCTGAGCTACACCCCCAGCCCTATTTTTTATTTTTACTTTGAAACAGGGTCTCACTAGGTTGATGAGAGTCTCACTACTTACTGAGGCTATCCTCAAACCTATGATCCTCCTGTCTCAGCCTCCCAAGTACTAGGATTACAAGTGTGCGCCACCATGCCTGGCTCCTTTTTATTTTTTGTTGTTTTGAAACAGGGTCTCACTAGGTTGCTGAGCATCTTGCTATGTTGCTGAGGCTGGCCTCGAACATGGTATCCTACTGTCTCAGCCTCCAAAGTACTTGGGAATTACTGCACATTATAATTGCTTTCTATGTGCACAGCACAAGTTTTCTTGGGAACAAACAGCTTTCCAACTCAACTCCACAAGTTATTTTGAGCCTACACACCATGGTGTGCACATCAGAAGTTCCTTCAAGCTCATATGACCTTGTTTTTAAACCTCCAAGTCCCTGGCACCCTCAGCTTTATACATCTTTCTGTGCCCTGTCTATACCACAAGCCCCCTCAGGAACACTCAGTTTGCTGTGTTCACACCCCATGTCACCCTGCACATATACACTGCCTCCTGCCTCTGCACCACAAGACCTTTTGGGGACACACAGCCCTTTGTGTCCACACCAGGAGTCCCCTGAGGGATACACAGGTCCCTCTGTCCACTCCACAAGTCCTCTCAGGACACACTGGCTTCTGTATCCACAGCCGGAGTCTCCTCAGGCACACTGACCATACATGTCCACACCACGGGTCCCGTCAGTGCACACAGCCTTTTATGACCAGGCTCACAGGGCCACACACAAACTTCTGTGTCCACGCCACAAGTCGCCTCTTTATCTACAGCCTTCTGGAAACAAGCCCTCGTTCCCGCACAGCAGGCCGCCTTCTCTACTCGCACTGCGGGGCCCCTGGGGCACAGACGTCCACACCACGAGCTCCTCGGGTTCACAAAGCCTTCGGTGGCCATGTGACTGTCCTCTCAAGTTTGTCCAGCCTCCCTGAGCTTCCTTCACCATGAGCTTCCTCTCCTGCCCCCTTTTTCTTAGCCTCTGGCCTCAGACAGAATGGCCTTGGGCTGTCAGTCTTCTAACGAGTCAGGATGATTTAAGGTCATCATGTTCGCGCGTCCGTTAGAACAGGCGGGTGTTCCGATCAAGTGTAGTATTTGAATTTTCTTTCTAGATCTACACTGAGGCCACTGGGTCCTGTGGCTTTTTCACATCTGGGGATAATTCAAGTATCGGCTAAGTAGGAGCTGGCTTGCTGTAGCGGGTTTTCTGTGTGATGTTGGGATCTTAAGTGGCGTTGGTTTCTCTCCAGGTTTATTGGGGTATAACTGACAAATAAGAATGGCGTCTGTTTGGGAATGATGAGCACGGCGGGCGGACCTCCCTTGCTCGGGTTGATCTCAGGTTCTCCCACCCGGGTGGACCTGCCAACGCACTGCGTTAGCTCAGGATGATTTCCCCCATCTCTCTTAGGACAGCGGAAAGATAAGTTGAATTATGATAATTTGGCCTCCTAGATTGAATTTGGCTTTGGAATTTCTTCAGTTAGAGAAAAAAAAACAACAACGGGCATGGTGGTGCACGCCTGTAATCCCAGTACTTGGGAGGCTGAGACAGGAGAATTGCAGGTTTAAGGACAGCTTCAGCAATGTATCAAGACTCTCAGCAACCTCGCAAGACCCTGCTTCAAAAACAAAATAATAATAAAAAGGACTGGGGGTGGAGTGGGAGGTAGAATAACCCTGCATTCAATCCCCAGTACCACAAGAAAAAAAGGGGGGAGGGAGAGAGGGAGAAGGAAGGAAGGGAGGGAGGGGAGGAGGGAGGGTCTGTCGCTGGGCATAGTGGTGCACACCTGTAATCCCAGTACTTGGGAGGCTGAGACAGGAGGATTGCGGGTTCGAGATCAGTCTCAGAAACAGTGAGATACTGGGTATCACACCAAAGAGATTGAAACTAGAAAACTACAGTAATATATGCATACCCATGTTCATAGCAGCACAATTCACAGTGGCCAAATTATGGAATCAACCTAGGTGTCCATCAACAGACGAATGGATCACAAAATTATGGGAAATACACACAATGGAATTCTACTCAGCAATAAAGAAGAACAAATAACATCATTTACAAGAAAATGGAAGGACCTGGAGAACATTATGTTAAGTGAGATTAGCCAATCACAAAAAGAGAAGGGTTATACGTTTTCATTAATATGTGCAACCTAGGGAGTAGTGGGGACACACAAGGGACTCCAGATGATTATAGCGATCCCTCAGTGGGGCAAAGGAAGTGGTCTAAGGGAAGGGGAAGGGCAAGAAAGAAGTGTATCAATGGAATCACTATCATAAACAATGTGTACACATGAGAATATACCAACGGCATTCTCAGTTCTCCATATGGGGGGGAAGGGCAGGGGGGACACTAAGAGGGGACTAGAGAAAACATCTCGATTTTTCTTTTTGGCTTTCACATTCTTACCGAGGGCCCCCGGGGAGGGGGCCTCCTCCCTGTCAGTGTGGGTGCTCAGTGTCTCAGCCAGTCTGAGCTGGGGGTGCTGGGCGTGTCAGGCAGGTTCCATCACCTCACAGAGGACTGGGTGGCTGTGGGGTGGGGCCCGGCTGATCCCGAGAGCATACTCGCTATAGCAGAGGGGGCAGAATTACAGTTTTGAGCTTACTAAGTCTTTGAAATCTGGCGTATCTTGTACCATCTTGATTCATACCAACCCCACTTCAGATGCTCAGAGGACTTGTGTTGGCTCTTTCTTTTCTCTCTCTCTCTCTCTCTCTATTCTTGTGATACTGGGATTGAACCCAGAGGCATTCTACCTCAGAGCTATACCTCCAGCCCTTTTAATTTTTTTTTGTTTTAAAACAGGGTCTTGCTAGGTTGGTGAGAATCTCACTACGTTTTTTTTTAACATGCTTTTATTGGTGCGTTGTAGTCTCACATCACAATGAATATCAGTTTGATATTAACATACATGCACACAGCTCATGTATTAATATACATGCCCCTGAGTTCAATCCCCAGTAACACACACACACACACACACACACACACACACACACAAAACCAGGTTTCTTTATTATGGGATTTCTTTGTTTGTTTGTACTGGGGATTGAACCCAGGGGTGTTCTACCTCCAAGCTACACTCCCAGCCCTATTTTATTTTTTCTTTTGAAACAAGGTCTCGCTAAGTTGCTGAGGCTGACTTTGAACCTGCGATCCTCCTGTCTTAGCCTCCCAAGTACTGAGATTATAGGCGTGTGCTACCATGCCTGGCTAGTATGGGGTTTCTTAGAACCTTTCCTATGCACTTAGCTCTGTAGGAGAACAAATTGGGCAGGATCGCCCAAACTTCTTTGGCCATGAAACTTGCTTCTCGCTGATCTCCTCAGGGGACCAGTGTTGGGTGACACTTTCCAGGCTGGGTTTTCCAGAAGCAAAGCCTGAAATGGTGCATCTCCTGGACAGGCTTTGTTGAGATGGGATCTCCAGAGGAACTTGTAAGGCGGCGAGGGAAGTAGGTTAAGGCAGGGGGAAAGGCCAAGCAAAGATAAGGCTGGGGACAAGTCCAACCTCAGCCTGACACCTGGGGAGATCTGGGGCTGGACTCGCAGGGGCTCTCCGTGTCCCCCACAGCTGTTCTACTCCCGCCTCCATTAGTCACTGGCCACAGGCTACCCCCCCCCCCAGGTGATTCGCAGCTTCCCAGGCATCTGCCGGCCAGGCAGGGCAGTCCGCCAAGGCAGAGGGGTGGAGGTGTGAGCAGGGTGCAGCCAACTTCTCCATTGCTGGCGGACATGACATGCTGGCCCGGGAAAGGGGACCTGCGCAGGGCACCAATACACTTGCTCCATCGCACTTCAAGAAAAGCGGCATTGAGCTTCAGTCCTGCCTGCGTCGAGGCTGCTTGAGAACAGTATAACCTTTGAAGTCGCGGACAGTGTTCACCTGGCCATTCCCACTCCACATGCCCATGGTCTCTAAGATACAGGGATGTCAGGCATGGTGGCGCACGACTGTAATCCCAGTACTTGGGAGGCTGAGACAGGAGGATTGAAGGTTGAAGGCCAGCCTCAGCCATTTAATGAGACTCTCAGCAACTTAGCGAGATCCTGTTTCAAAAAAAAAGGGCTGAGGGTAAGCCGGGCGTAGTGGTGCACGCTTGTAATCCTAGTACTTGGAGAGGCGGAGACCAGAGGATCCGGGTTCGCGGCCAGCCTCAGCTACTTAGTGAGGCCCTCCACAACTTCGTGAGACCCGGTTTCAAAATAAAGAATAAAAAATAGGGCCTGGGGTGTAGCTCGGAGGCAAAACGCCCCTGGGTTCAATCCCTGGTACCTCAAAAAAAAAGAAAAAAGGGCCGAGGGTGTAACTCAGAGGTAGAACACCCCTGGGTTCAAACCCTGATACAAAAAAAAAAAAATTTCAACATGAGTTTTGGTGAGAACATTCAAACCACAGCCATACATAAGTGTTTTCATATGCACACATACAAATATGTACATTTTATCATATAATTATATGTACTATATATGTTATATGTATAATTTTATATACAAATAACTACAGAGAAATAATAACTGGTATATCTGGGTAGTGGATATACAAAAGTTCTTCGTAATGTGGGGAATCAGAAGTTGGCTCTGAGCTGGGCATGGGGGTGCACGCTTGTAATCCCAGTACTTGGGAGGCTGAGACAGGAGGACCGCAGTTCCCGAACAGCCTCAGCAACTTAGCGAGGCCCTCTGTAACATAGCAAGACTCTGTTTCAAAATAAAATAGAGCTGGAGGTGTAGCTCACAGGTAGAATGCCCTTGGGTTCAATCCCCAGTACCACATGCACACACAGAAATAATAATAATTCTCAGCCTCAATTATTTAGAGTCAGCCCTTGCTGCCTTACAGTATGCATGATATTGTGGGGGGGCTGTTTATTTTTGAGACAGACTCTTGCGATGATACCCATGCTGGTCTTGAACTCCTGGACTTAAGTGATCCTCATGCCTCAGCCTCCTGAGTGCCCATGTCAGGGTGAGCTCGATAGCCCCGTGGAGAGTCCTAAGGAGTTCCCTGGCTTGGGAAGGGGAAACTCACCTCAGGGTCCCCAGGGTCCTTGGGTCTGTGCAGAAAAGAATTTCGACACACGCCAGTCAGAGAAAAGACAGAGGTTTAATTCAAGGAAAAGGGAAACACGTTCAGGGAAATGCAGGCCACCTCAAGATGTGAGAGCAGCAGCCCCGGATTCTTACAGTCTCTTTTTATAAGCACTAGAGATGGGGAGGGGGTTGGTTAGAGGTACTCAGCGGGAAAATGCCTCCTTTCGTTGGAGTTTTTCCACGGGCAGAAGATGTGGATTCCCTTGGGACAGGACAGGTCTTCTGGGAGTGGAGACGAAGAGTCTGATGGCCAGTGGGTGCCAGCTGAGTGTAAAGCGTTTAAACAACAGGTGTGATCTTTTGGAGTTCTGGTGGAAGGTGAAATTCTTTCTCTTCAAAACTAATGGCCTCAGGAATTTTGGATGTGAAGCTAGGCCACTGTGTTCTTAAAGATATGGGTCTTGCCTCTTTGGGCATGTCTGAGGCAAGCCTGCAAGGCAAGCTTAGGACTTTAGATTAGATTTTTAACTGTATTCTCTCCTTCCCTTCCCAACTTGTCTCCTTTCTACCTAAAATTTTATTTCTTCTATTCTACCTTATCATTTCCCCCCCCCCTGAGACTTTGGTCCCTTAATCTTAAGGGGGTGCAGAAGGGAGAAGGTCTGACTTCTGGAGCTTCTTCTCAGCTGACAAGGAGCCGTTGGCCCTGCCTATCCAGGGACCTAAAGTCTCGTCCTGACTGATCTAAAGAAGACACAGGGAAGTCAGGCTGTAGAACTATTATCCTCTGGTATTCTGGAAAAGAAGGCATAAACATGCGAGATATTAGCCTCTGACAACAGCAAATCAAACAACAGAAGGGTATTCCGATACAGAGTATACTGGCCAAGAAAATGAGAATTTTATCTCTTCAAGATGTTAACCAACCATTTTCCTGAAAGAGGAACATCCATCACGATGTTAACCAATCATTTTCCTGAAAGGGAGACATCCACCAAGGTCGTTTGTGTGAACTGGAAGTGGACATAATCCCACAAATCCAGCAGGCACTCTCATCAGTATCTCTGGCATATTGCTGTGCCCAGACTAGGAAAAGGTTTGCTTTTCCCTGGAAGAATAATGAAAAATCAGAAGACAAATAAGGTGGTATTTCTTAGTCTGGATAGACATAATGTAGTTGTAAGGAAAAGCACAAAATTAAAAACTTATCCTGATTTAGTCCTCTTTGGTTCTTTTGAATAATACTTTTAAATCTTCCAAAGGCTCGCAGGAATAGTGTTCGCAGGTCTTGTCAGCGTCTGGAGGCTTATTCCTGACTTCAGAGCCTTGATCCTGTAGAGTCTCAAGAGGGACAGGTTTAATTCTAGACATATGAGCCGGGCATGGTGGCGCACGCTTGTAATCCCAGTACTTGGGAGGCAGAGACCAGAGGATCTGGGATCGCGGCCAGCCTCAGCTACTTAGTGAGGCCCTCCGCAACTTCATGAGACCCGGTTTCAAAATGAAGTATAAAAAAATAGGGCTGGGGATGTAGCTCAGAAATAAAATGCCCCTGGGTTCAATCCCTGGTACTGCAGAAAAAAAAAATTCTAGACATATGAATCCAGGAATTGTGTCCCTGCAGTTTAACAGCTGTGGGAGTGCTAAGAAGAACTTGGAGAGGACCCTTCCACTTTGGGAGAAGCTGATCTGAGGGTGAGTTCTTTTTCTAGGTTTTGAGTAGGACATAATCAGCTGGTTGCACTCTGGCCACATAAGTTATCAGGAGCCGGAAGAACTTTATTGCCATATTTTAATAAGGTATTTTGTACTTGTCCCAAGTTAATCATGTATTTAATCATTTCCTGTGTTCTAGGGTCAGTGACAGTATCTGAGGTTAGAAAAGGCCTTCCATAGAGCATCTCATAAGGACTCAGTTGGAGAGAGGTCTTAGGACAATTCTAATCCTTAATAGAGCAACGGGCAGTAAGCGCACCCAGGGCTCTGAGGTCTCCTGGCACAGCTCTCCCAAGGTGGTTTTGATTTGTAAGTCAGCCCTTTTCATCTTTCCTGACGATTGAGGGTGCCAGGAGCTATGAAGATAGTACGTTATCTTGGAGATACCTGTGTTATCTATCTTGGAGATAGACCTGTGTTATCTTGGAGACAAAGGAAGGTCCATTGTCACTTTGAAGTGACCTGGGGAGCCCAAATATAGGAATAATTTCTTTTAATAATGTCTTAACAATTTCTTGGGCCCTTTTAGTTCGGGTAGGATATGCTTCTATCCATAGTTGTTCTATAGTGGAACTACAGTCTCATTAACTGCCCTTAGATCTTGAACTAACTGGTATTCCCCTTTAGGTTTTAAGACCAGGAGAATGGGTGTGCAACATGGGGAGGAGCAGTGAACTAAAAGACCATATTTAAGAGGCTGAAGGCCTCGGCATGCCTCTGGCTTGATAGGATACTACCACCTGTGGGGGTAAACCTTTGGAGTTTTTAAAGAAATAGAAACAGGCTGAGTATTAATTGCCTTTCCTGGAACTTTAATGTCCCATACCTGGGGATTTACCTAACATAAAATATCTTTAGGTATATTTTTGGCTTCTACTGGCTTTTCTACTAATGTACCTAAGAATGAGGAAGCATGTCTTGGTGCTAAATTAAGAGTTGCTTCCAAGGAAGCTAGAGAATATCTTCCTAATAAAGGGGTAGGACACTTTGGGAGAACTAAGAAGGCTTGGGTAAAAATTAGCTCTCCAAATCTATAGGTTAAAGGCATTGTAAATCTTTGGCCTTGGGGGCACCATCAACCCCAGTTACAATACATGTTTCTTTAGAAGTTGGCCTAGGAGAGACAAGCACAGCAGAGGATTAAACTCTCATATTTAAAAGAAAATTGATGTCTTTACCTGCCACGTCAAGAGTCACCCAGCCTCTTCTATTGTCCAGCTGGTTAGAGGGCTGATCAGAGAGGGCCTTGCTGAGCCTCGGGCATCCTCAGTCTTTGAGGGCAGCCATGATGGGAGCACATGACCTCACTTTCCTTCAGAGGCGAGGGCAGTCACACTTCCAATATTTTTCCTCTTTACAGAGGGGGCACATCACTGATGCAGATGGACTCCGGCTAGGGCAGTCCTTGACCCAATGCCCAGGCTCTTTGCAATAATGGCAGGTACCAGGCCTCAAGTTTCCTTTCCTCTCTCTGGAAGGAGCCTTTGGGTATCTCTGAGGGGGCAGAGACTTATTACCCAATGCCAGGGCAATTAAGTGGGTTTGCCCTTATGCCCGTGTTTATCTCGTCTGGTTTTTAATTTCGTCTATCTTGTCTCTGTTGTTGAAAACCCCAAAGGCCAAATTTAAAAGGCGATCAATGGGAATCTGAGGTCCCATTTCCTGCTTTTGGAGTTTTTTCCTAATATCTCTATCTATGTTAGATCAAACGTAATAGCCAGGTTGTGAAACCCATTTATAAATTTATCAGGGTGCTCTGAAAATCGACCCAGGTTTTTTTTTTTACACTGGACTAGCTCACTTATAGACTTTGCTTGAAGATTATCATAATATAATTTAAGAATACATAAATATATTTAACTTATAAAGGAGCCAATAATAATTAATGCTATAGTTACATGGAAGTTAACATATTGACTTAACCTTAACATATATTAACCATTAAAGTGAAATTTAGAATTTGTGTTTCAGTAAGATAACTATAATTACAAGGCTATGTAGGTAACCAGCATAGAACAAAATTAAAGAATAGCTCTAGACTCTTTATAAGCTTAGAGAACAGCATTAATAATCAGAAATAAGCTTATTACCTGATAGATGGTTATATCTCTCTTATAGAATAATAGGACACTTACTCAGCCAAGGCAAACAGATGTAAACCAGGTCTTAATGATGGATTTTGAATGGTACTAAACACAGATGACAGAAGTTTAGTAACTGAAGGTATGCACACTGTATAAAAAGATCACTTAAAACCCATAGGCTAGCTTGCATGTATATAAAACCCATATATTTGTAACTTTATAAGCCTTTTATAAGACATTTAGATGAGCCCAGATATATAGCATATTTAGCTTTCAGATATATATACATTTATGGTCACAGATGTATAGGATGTCAAATATAGTAACCCAAAGTTATAAACCCTGATTCTGCTAAAATGCAGCTTGTTAGGTAATTATCAACAGCGAACACATAAGAGATTATTTTGTTAAAACACAACCTTCAAGCTGGTTCTTAGTAAATGTTTAAGGGCACAAGAAAATCTTAGGAGATGTTTATATCTTTTGGCATGAGGCCCTGAGTAAAGTCTCAAAAAAATTTTTATATAAAGTCCTTTTGTATAAAATGCCAATCTTAATGCCTTTTTATATCTATGAATATTTCCTATTATTTATTGGGTTCTCCTGTGTCTTAGCAACTTTTTAACTTACATGTAAAGCAATTTTAAGATAAAGGACTTAACACTTAGATAAAAACATTTAATATTAGTTTCTAATAGTTGTCTATTAAAACACAGCCTAAGAAATTTTAGTCTTATATATATATACAGAGTCACATATTAATTAGAATTTTAGCAACTTATGTTTAATTAACATCTTAAAGAAGACAATCTCAAACTACTTTTTATATATATAAAAACACATCAATAAACTTAAATATATTGTCTTTTGTTGATGTTAAGCCAAGATTATTTTATATTTGGCAATTGATGTTCAGTTTTTAACTTACTTATATACAATCTAGATGTGTCTTTTAAAGATAAGCCACTTACATTTACCTAATTTACCTATTTTAATAGTCAGTCAGCTCTTTAAGTCATTACTTTAGCAAAATAGAAATCCTAAAAACAAACAATTCACGCTATAATTTAAACAGACAATATAAGATTAATTGGTTAATGTGGAAAAAATCTGTTAATCCTTTTTATGACATCTTACTTTTTATTAACACACTTAAACCTATTTGTTAAAAACTTAAGTCACGTGAACAAAAAAAAATATTTGGATCCATTTTTTTTAATTTATGAGTGCTCTTTTATACAAGCTAATTTTGGTACCATATAGCTTTAATTTTGCCAGGCATTGAATTTCTATAGATAACTAGGCATAGAGCTAGATGTATAGTTCCCAAATCAAAATATAACCCATTACAGATATCTGTTATGTGACGCAATGAGTAATAGATAATTGAGGATACAAACCTGGAAGCTCATACAGTAGGGAATGTGTGCAACAGGGACTGTGACTTAGGGGTGACACTGAAACAAAAGTTCAGGTGGAGCCGGGCGTGGTGGCGCACGCTTGTAATCCCAGTACTTTGGGAGGCGGAGACCGGAGGATCTGGCTTCGCGGCCAGCCTCAGCTCTCTCTCTCTCTCTCTCTCCCTGTCTCCCTCTCTCTCTCTCTCTCTCTTTCTCTCTCTCTCTCTC
>PVJS01057811.1:0-11954 GCA_004027185.1 Glis glis
AAATAGGGCTGGGGGTGTTGCTCAGAGGTAGAATGCCCCTGGGTTCAATACCCAGTACCATAAAAAAAAAAAAATAGGGTGCGGTGGCACCTGCTTGTAATTCCTGTACTTGGGAGGCTGAGACCAGAGGATCTGTGTTTGCGGCCAGCCTCAGCTACTTAGTGAGGCCTCCGCAACTTAGTGAGACCCTGTTTCAAAATAAAGAATAAAAAAAATAGGGCTGGGGGTGTAGCTCAGAGGTAGAATGCCCCTGGGTTTAATCCCCAGTACTGCAAAAAAAAAAAAAAAAGAGTTGACTAAACTGAGAGAAGAGGCAGAGCATCTCAGGCAGAGGAACTGGTAGGTACAAAGGCCATGAGAAGGGATAGGCTGTGTTTTGCAACATGTACAGGTTACATAAAACTGGTAGATTAAACTGTAAGAATTTACACTGTACTATCTTGCCAGGCATTTAAGGTTCTATAATGTCCATTTTACAAATGAAGCTCTGAAAACTAAAACAAAAATGGGGAGAGGGGAGAAAGCCAGCATTTAAACCTGTCCTACATGACTGGGGTGTCATGGAGAAGTTTTAAGCAGGGAGGTGATGATCCAGGATTAGATAGTGTGTTTTGCAAACATCCCTTTGGCAATCAGGCAGAGGATGGCTCAATTCCCTGAAGACGATGGATGAGTGGGCCAAAGAGTATGCACATTTCTTTGGCTCCTGATAAACATTGCCAAACAACTTTCCAACAGGTTGAGCTAAGAGGACATAATCCTTTTTTCTTTTTCTTTGTTTCTTTTTTTTTTTTTTTTTTGATGCTGGGCATTGAACCCAGGGCGTTCTACCTCTGAACTACATCCCCAGCCCTATTTTTATTTTATTTTTTTGGAAACAGGGTCTTGCTAGATTGCCAACAGTCTCACTAAGTTGCTGAGGCTGGTTTCGAACCTGTGCTCCTCTTGTCTCAGCCTCCCAAGTACTGGGATTACAGGTGTACACCACCACACTTGGTTCATAATCCTAATTTCTAAGGAAGGTGAAGCAGTACGAAACCAAGAGCTGGCTTCATTCAACTCACAGGTTTTAAAAGTTGTACTATAGTCAGGCGTGGTGGCGCACACTTGTTTTTTCTTTTTGTTTGTTTTTGTATGTTTGTTTGTTTGTATTTTGGTGCTGGGGATTGAACTCAGAGCATGGCATACACTTGTAATCCCAGTACTTGGGAGGCTGAGACAGGAGGATCACAGGTTCCCACCCAGCCTCAGCTACTTAATGAGGCCTTCTGCAACTTTGTGAGACCCTGTTTCAAAATAAAGAATAAAAAATAGGGCTGGGGGTGTAGCTCAGAGGTAGAATGCCCCTGGGCTCAATCCCCAGTACCACAAAAAAAAGAAAAGAAAAATAGAACGGGGGGTGTAGCTCGGAGGTAGAGGCCTCTGGGTTCAATTTTTACTTTTGCAGTTATAAATAAATGAGTCGCACCACGCTTATTCCTGACTCGTGCGAGGCGCCGGGCTGGGCAGGTCGCCTCGGGGTTGGCCCCTTCCCGCCGCCCGTCCCCGCCCACGCACAGTCCCGCAACCGGACCGGGCGGCAGCTTTCTGGCACTCCGCGGCACCCGTCCCCGCCGCCCCACGTGACCCAAACAGGCTCGGGCACTTCCGCTTCCCCTCGGCTTTCTTCTCGTCCGCGTCCCGGGCGGGTCCCGAGCCGGGTGAGCGAGCCCGCGCCCGGCGGGGGGCGCACGAGGCGGGGTTGTCCCGTGCTGACCCTTCCCCCCTCCTTCTCGCCGCCCCAGGTCCCCGCGGAAGCGGCGGCGGCGGCGCCATGGCGGAGCTGACGGCTCTGGAGAGTCTCATCGAGATGGGCTTCCCCAGGGGACGCGCGTAAGGGAGGCCCCCACCCCGGCCCGCGGACCTCCCCCGGCCTTGGCCCCAGCCTCGTCTCAGGCTCCGCGCCCCAGCCTGACCGTCGCCATGGTTGTCGGGCGCTATTCACGGTGTTTCTGCCCTCAGGGAGAAGGCTCTGGCCCTCACTGGGAACCAGGGCATCGAGGCTGCGATGGACTGGTGAGCGGCCAGACCCGGTGGCGGAGGACGGGGGCTGCCGGGAGGGCCGGCCTCACCGCTAACCTCCCTGCCTGCCGACTTTCCCCGCCAGGCTAATGGAGCACGAAGACGACCCCGATGTGGACGAGCCTCTGGAGACTCCTCTTGGACATATCCTGGGACGGGAACCCACCTCAGAGCAAGTTGGCCCCGAAGGTCCTGACTGCGAGACGGGGTGTGATTATTTAGGTGGGCCTGAGGAGAATCCGAGGGGTAATAATACTGGTTGCCTGTTTGTAGGAGCTGGGTCGGCTGCTGGAGAAAGTAAACCCATTTTAACGGAAGAGGAAAGACAGGAACAGACTAAGAGGTAAAAAAAAAAAAAAAAAAAACAATCTATGTCTCTCCCCCCCCTTTTTTTTGGTGGCACTGGGGATTGAACCCAGGGTACATTCTACCTCGGAGCTACACCCCAGCCCTATATTTGATTATTTTGAAACAGGGTCTTGCTAAATTGCTGAGAGCCTCACTAAGTAGCTGAGGCTGGCCGCGAACCCAGAACCTCCTGTCTCAGCCTCCCAAGTACTGGGATTACAAGTGTGTGCCACCATGCCTGGCTTTTTATTTTTCTTGAAACAGGGTCTCACTAGGTTATTGAGTCTTGCTACATTGCTGAGGCTGATCTCAAACCTGCAATCCTTCTGTCTCAGCCTCCTAAGTACTGGGAGCACAGCTGTGGGCTATTGGGCTACTACAAGCTACACCCCTAGTCTTTTTTTTTTTTTTTTTTTGGCACTGGGGATTGAACCCAGGGGCATTCTACCTCTGAGCTACACCCCCAGCCCTATTTTTTATTCTTTATTTTGAAACAGGGTTTCACTAAGTTATGGAGGACCTCACTAAGTAGCTGAGGCTGGTCGTGAACCTGTGATCCTCCTGTCTCAGCCTCCCAAGTACTGGATTACAAGCATGCGCCACCAAACCCAGCTCAGCCTTTTTTTTAATGTTTTTGTTTTGAAACAGGTTTAGATTACTGAGTCTTAAGTTGCTGAGGCTAGCCTTAAACCTGAGGTCCTCCTGTCTCAGCTTCTGAAGTACTGGGATTACAGGAGTGCGCCACCACACTAGGCTTGTACTTTCTTTTTTGTGTGTGTGGTACTGGAGATGGAGCCCAGGGGACTTCTACCTCTGGGTTACACTGCCAGACATATTTTGTTTTTTATTTGAAAACAGGGTTTCACTAAGGTGCTGAGAGCCTAAGTTGATGAGGCTGGCTTCAAACCTGCAATCTTCTGTCTCAGCCTCCCAAGTACTACATTACATTACAAGCATGGGCCACCATGCCTGGCTTGGATTGTTCTTTTTTTTAATCCAGGACCTCACATATGCTAAGCGGGCACTGTACTACTGAACTACTCCTAGCCTTCCTGTCTTTCTTGGCATTTTTTCATTTCTTTTTTTTTTTTTTTTTTTGCAGTACCGGGGATTGAACCCAGGGGCGTTCTACCTCTGCGCTACACCCCCGGCCCTATTTTTTTTTATACTTTATTTTGAAACCGGGTCTCACGAAGTTGTGGAGGGCCTCACTAGATAGAGAGAGAGAGAGCTGAGGCTGGCCGCGAACCCTGATCCTCTGGTCTCTGCCTCCCAAAGTACTGGGATTACAAGCGTGCGCCACCACGCCCGGCTTTTTCATTTCTTTTATCTACCTTGTAACACATGTTACTTGATTTTGTACAGAGTCCCTTGTTATGAACTCACCTTCCCACTCCATGTCTATTTCTTTTGAGCTCTTTCCTCTCTGCAACACAGGATGCTGGAGCTGATGGCCCAGAAACAGCGGGAACGTGAAGAAAGAGAGGAGCGGGAGGCACTGGAACGAGAAAAGCAGCGCAGGAGACAAGGGCAAGAGCTGTCAGCTGCAAGACAGAGACTACAGGAAGATGAGATGCGAAGAGCTGCTGAGGAACGGAGGAGGGAAAAAGCAGAAGAGTTAGCAGCCAGGTCTGGGTGATGGGCATGTTAGTTAACTGTTCTGAAAGAAATCAAGATTTGCTTTGTTGATGTCTGACCTATTTTCTTCCTGTCTGCATTTCAGACAAAGGGTTCGAGAAAAGATCGAAAGGGACAAAGCAGAGAGAGCCAAGAAGGTGGGTGATTGCAAAGACAATAGGCATATTGCAGTAGGTGGGTTAATCTCCTTCTCCATCTTCAGAGGGAAAGCACGGGTATACACTATCTGTTTCTCCTGAGGGTGGTAAGGGCCTGATTAAATGTTTTATCTTCCAGTATGGTGGTAATGTGAGTTCTCAACCACCAGTGACAGAGCCAGGTCCTGTTCCCTCCTCTCCCAGCCAGGAACCTCCCACTAAGCGGGAATATGATCAGTGTCGCATACAGGTACAGAACCAGATTTCTAGAACCCCTTTGCTGGTATATAAGGTGCCCAACTTAGGGCTTTTCCCACTTGTGTTCCCTTTGCCAAGTCTCTCCCTTCTTTGTAAATGACTTTTGAAATCTTACCTCCTCTATTCTTAGGAGGAAGGATATTAAATTTCACCAGCCCAGTCATATTTAAATCCATACCCCCCTTTTACTCAGTAGATAATATCCTTTTACTTGGCCATAGTGTTTTCATTTGGTTCATTACACAGCTATTTTTGTGACATGGTATTTTTCCGGATGTTTTTGTATAATCTTGTCCTTGTCTTAGATTGTGAGAGAGCTGGAGCCCTTTCTTCAACACTTAGTAAAACAGAGCATAAGTGGCTTTTCATTAGGTGCTTTAGATAGTAATACCAATTCACTCCAAGAGGAAGGAGGGACCAGCTCTAGTTCTTCTTTTCTTACTTGGACACCTCACTCAGTTTTGATGCTAACAATACTGCAAATCTCCCTTGCCCTCTAGGTCAGGCTGCCAGATGGGACTTCACTGACCCAGACGTTTCGGGCCCGGGAACAACTGGCAGCCGTGAGGCTCTATGTGGAGCTCCACCGTGGGGAGGAACCTGGAGGGGACCAGGATCCTGTGCAGTTGCTTAGTGGCTTCCCCAGACGGGCCTTCTCAGAGGCTGACATGGAGCGGCCTCTACAGGAGCTGGGTATGGCATGTGACACCAGGAAACGGGAATGGGGGGCATGCCTGAGAAAAGGGATACAAAGAAGAGGGACTTTGTGGAGATGGTGTGAGACCAGGAATTTGGGGAGCAAAAAGCAAGTATGCTTGTGGTTCATACCTGTTTTCTTCCATCTTTAGGACTTGTGCCTTCTGCTGTCCTTATTGTGGCCAAGAAATGTCCCAGCTGAGGGGCCTTTATCCCACCATCCCTCTCTGACCTCTTCATCTTTGATAAAGAAAGCACTGACATCTCCTTCCTAATAAATAGAACCTGAGTTGTATATGTCTGGCTCCTTCCACAATGGCTGGGAGGGACAAAACCAAGGCAGAGGAAGAAACTTAAGGAAAAGCATTTGGAGTAGTAGTTCTTCCTCATCTCAGTCTCCAACAAAGAGACTAGCTTCTAATCTCTGGGTGTGATAGCTGCTCCTAGAGGTGGAGGAGAGAGGTGCTGGTTGGTGGGGGGGGGGAGTACACTGCAGGGCAACTTTAGCTCCTATAGGTAAAGTGGTATAAAAATTATATGCCTTGACTTATTTGAATCTAATTTCTTCTTTAGTAGGATACGGATAATAGTACTTATTTTGTGGGGTTGTGGTGAGGGTTATGTAATGCTGATATAATGTGCTTTAGCACAGTGCCTAACACCTAATAAGTACCCAGTAAATATTAGCTACTGAAAGGGAAGTTGTTTTTAATGTGGCCATCCAAAAAAATTAAAAGGAACATCAGAGTCACCTTTGCAACTGCCTCTGTTCTGCTCTAACCAGTAAATGGGGCTGTGTGTGGTGGCTAACAACTAATCCCTATACTTGGGAGGCTAAGACAGGAAGATCGCAGATTCAAGGACAGCCTCAGCAAGTAGCAAGACTAATCAACCTAGTAAGACCCTGTTTCAAAATAAAAAGAGCCAGGCGTGGTGGTGCACACTTGTAATCCCAGTACTTGGGAGGCTGAGACATGAGGATCACAGGTTCGCGGCCAGCCTCCGCTGCTTAGTGAGGCCCTCTGCAACTTAGTGAGACCCTGTTTCAAAATAAAGAATAAAAGCTGGGCGTGGTGGCACACGCTTGTAATCCCAGTACTTGGGAGGCTGAGACCAGAGGATGGCAGATTCGCGGCCAGCCTCAGCTACTTAGTGAGGCCCTCCGCAACTTGGTGAGACCCGGTTTCAAAATAAAGTATAAAAATAGGGCCAGGGGTGTAGCTCGGAAGTAGAACGCCCCTGGGTTCAATCCCTGGTACCTCAAAAAAATAAAAAATAGGGCTGGGGGTGTAGCTTGGAGGTAGAATGCCCCTAAGTTCCATCCCCAGTACCGCAAGAAAATTAAAATAAAAAATAGGGCTGGGGGTGTAGCTCCGAGGTACAATGCCCCTGGGTTCGATCCCCAGTACCACATACAAAAAAAAAAAAAAAACAAGCTGGGTGTGTGGTGCATGCCTATAATCCCAGTACTTCAGAGACTAAACAGGAGGATTGCAGGACAGTCTCAGTAACTTAGTGAGACTCTCAGCAACCTAGTGAGACCCTGTTTTAAAACCAAAAAAAAAAAAAAGGAGCCGGGAATGGTGGCATACACTTGTAATCCCAGTACTTGGGAGGCTGAAATGAGAGGATCACAGGTTCATGGCCAGCCTCAGCTACTTAGCGAGGCCCTCTGCAACTGTGAGACCCTGTTTCAAAATAAAGAATAAAGCTGGATGTGGTGGCCCAGGCTTTGTAATCCCAGTACTTGGGAGGCTGAGAGGAGGATGGCAGATTCGCGGCCAGCCTCAGCTACGTAGGCCCCCCATAACTTAGTGAGACCCTGTTTCAAAATAAAGAATAAAAAATAGGGCTGGGGGTGCAGCTCGGAGGTAGTATGCCCATGGGTTCAATCCCTAGCACCACAAAAAAAAAAAAATAGGGTTGGGAGCCAGGTATAATGGTGCATGCTTGTAATACCACTACTTGGGAGGCTGAGACAGGAGGATTGCAGGTTTGCAGCCAGCCTTAGCTACTTAGGCCCTCCGAAACTTAGACCCTGTTTCAAAATAAAAAATAAAAGCCGACGCCGGGCGTGGTGGCGCACGCTTGTAATCCCAGTACTTTGGGAGGCGGAGACCGGAGGATCCAGGTTCGTGGCCAGACTCAGCTTGCGCACGCTCTCTCTCCCTCTCTCTCTCTCTCCTTAGTGAGGCCCTCCGCAACTTCATGAGACCCCGTTTCAAAATAAAGTATAAAAAATAGGGCCGGGGGCGTAGCGCGGAGGTAGAATGCCCCTGCATTCAATCCCCGGTACCGCAAAAATAAATAAATAAATAAATAAAATAAAAGCCGGATGTGGTGGCGCACGCTTGTAATCCCAGTACTTGGGAGGCTGAGACTAGAGGATCCGGGTTCGTGGCCAGCCTCAGCTACTTAGTGAGGCCCTCTGCAACTTAGTGAGACCCTGTTTCAAAATAAAGAATAAAAAATAGGGCTGGGGGTGTAACTTGAATGCCCCTGGGTTCAATCCTGGTACCGCAATAAATAAATGAATAAATAATAAAATTTAAAAATATAGGGCTGGGGGTGTAGCTCAGAGGTAGAATGCCACTGGGTTCCATCCACAGTACCACAAAAATAAATAAAAAGTTTGAAGCCAGCCTCAGCATGTTAAGGGTCTCACTGCCTGGCATGGTGGTGCATACTGGGTGTAACCCAGTACTTGGAGGCAGCAACAGGAGGATTGCAGGGTTGAGACCGGCCTCAGCAACTTAGTGAGGCCCTCCACAAATTAGACCCTGTTTGAAAACAAAAAATAATAGGGCTTGGGGTGTAGCTCAGAGGTAGAATATCCCAGGGTTCAATCTCCAGTACCACACACAAAAGAGCCGGGCATGGTGGCGCACACTTGTAATCCCAGTACTTGGGAGGCTGAGACCGGAGGATCCCGGTTCATGGCCAGCCTCAGCTACTTAGTGAGGCTCTCCGCAACTTACTGAGACCCTGTTTCAAAATAAAGAATAATAAAAAAAATAGGACTGGGGGTGTAGCTCAGAGGTAAAATGCCCCTGGGTTCAATCCCCAGTACTGCCAAAAAAAAAAAAAGGAAAAAGAAAGAAAGAGGGTCTAAATTGCAGAGAGTCTCACTAAATTGCTGAGGCTGGCCTTGAACCTACGACTGTCCTTTCTCAATCTTCCAAGTACTGGAATTACAGGAGTGCCCCACCAAGCCATGCTCCCTAGCCTTTTTTTTTTTTTTTTTAATTTTCAGAGCCGGGCATGGTGGTACACACCTGTAATCCTAGTATTTGGGAAGCTGAGACAGGATTGCAGGTTGAGGCCAGCCTCAGCAAGTAGTGAGATTCTCATCAACCTAGCGAGACCCTATTTCAAAATAAAAATAAAATAGGCCTGAGGGCGTAGCTCAGAGGTAGAATGCCCCTGTGTTCAATCCCCAGCACCACAAAATAAATAAATTTTTAGACAGTCTTACTAAGTTTTCCAGGCTTGCTTTGAACTTCAATCCTCCTGCCTCAGTCTCCCATGTTACGGGGTTACAACGCATGGTTTGGATGTACTAAATGACATAAGAAGATGCTATTTATTATCTAGGTGTTGATATAATCATCCCATTTAGCAATCAGGACACCAAAGTACAAGATCCTTTACCAAAGTGACACTAGTAACAAGTACTAGAACCTGTACACCTACCTGGGAAGCCTGACTCTAGGGTTCAGGTTCTGACCCACCAAGCTTCTCTTTAATGGCCCCTCTCTGCTTGATCTTTTCAGCCTAGTGTCCTGTCAAACAGCTGTTGACTTGTTCCTCTCATTCCTGGGCATAGGGAAGAGGCCGCAGTTAAATCACAAAGATCACACACAACAAAAGTATTGAGCTTATGATTCTACCATTCAGCAGCTGAAAACATCACCAACATCCCTGGGTTTAAACTTCAGTGTTACACAGCTTTTATTTAGTGTTCTGACTTTATTCAGTAAAACAGCCTTTTTCCAATTGCAGTCTTGCTTGGGAACCACAGAGTATGAAACAAAAGGGGCAGTTAGGCATGGTGACACCAGCTTGTAATCCTATGCTATGCAAACACTCTACCACTGAGCTACATCCCAGCCCTTTTTATTTTGAGATAGCATCTCTGGCTAAATTGCCCAGGCTGGCCTCAGCCTCCCTAAGTATCAAGGATTACAGGTATCCAACAGTGCACAGGTTAAATTTATCTTTTTGTAACTTTTTTTTTTTTTTTGCGGTACTGGGGATTGAACCCAGGGGCGTTCTACCTCCGTGCTACACCCCCGGCCCTATTTTTTATACTTTATTTTGAATCCGGGTCTCACGAAGTTGCGGAGAGCCTCACTAAGTAGAGAGAGAGAGAACGTGCTGAGGCTGGCCCTGAACCGGGATCCTCTGGTCTCCACCTCCCAAAGGGATTACAAGCGTGCGCCACCACGCCCGGCTTTTTTGTAACTTTTTTAAAAAAACGATATTTCAACTTTATTTATTTTGTGGTACTGGGGATTGGACCTAGAGGCATTCTACCTCTGAGCTACACCTCCAGCCCTATTTTATTCTTTATTTTGAAATAGGGTCTCACTAAATTGTGAAGGGCCTCACAAGTTGCTGAGGCTGTTCTCAAACCTGCAATCCTCCTGTTGAAGCCTCCCAAATACTGGGATTACAAGCCTGCACCACCATGCCCAGCTGTTTTGTAACTCTTGAAATAGTTATGACCTTTTATAAAATGGGACAGACTCAGAGAGGTATTGTAAGATGCAGGAGTTGAACCAGATCTTGTCTGAAACAAAGCACACTCCTTTCACCACTCCTAGTAAGCTTCTTTATACTTTTTTTTTATTTTGTGGTACCGGGGACTGAACCCTGGGGCGTTCTACCTCCGAGCTACACCCCCGGCCCTATTTTTTATCCTTTATTGAAACCGGGTCTCACGAAATTGTGGAGGGCCTCACTAAGTAGCTGAGGCTGGCCACGAACCTGGATCCTCCTGTTTCAGCCTCCCAAGTACTGGGATTACAAGTGTGGGCCACCACGCCCTGCGTAAGCTTCTTTAAACCAGAGGTTAAATTATGGTCGCAGAAGGCTCGAAGTACAGGTTAAGTGCTCGAAACCCTTCTCTAATCTTGCTCAAAGGACAGGAGTCCTCTACAGGTATACCTTGCTAACAAGACTTTCCAGGGTAGTTATGATTTCAAGAATGACGCTTAAAGCCAAATATGGTGGCACAGGCCTGTAATCCTTGGGAAGCTGAGACAGAAGCTGTAATCAGCTTGGGAGGCTGAGACAGGAGGACGGCAGCTTCCAAGCCAGCCTCAGCAATTTAGAGAGGCCCTGTTTCCAAATAAAAAATAACATCAGGCTGGTGGTGTAGCTCGGAGGTAGAATGCCTGAGTTCAGTCCCCAAGACTACACACGCACACACAAAAAAGAATGTGGCTCAGTTATATCAGGAAGTACAATCAAACTTAGACCACATGACCTGATTCTTTCGGAAATGTGGTCGCTGAAACTAAGGTTTAGCTCAGCTTCAGGCTTTCATACGTGAACCTGGCAGGCAGGAGCCGGGTGGTCACCAGCACCCGCAGCGCCGACCCCAACTCTCTATCGGTACACGTGCGACTGCTGTGCTCACTCTGAGTGCTCACATAGATTTATTGGTTCCTTCGGTTAGCCACATCCAGTTCGTCTCGGCCGGGCTGGCGAAGCGCACTTTAAGTTAAAGCATTCAGCGGAGGGTTGGGCGGGTGGGGGACGTGCTCACCCGGCGGCAGCTCCCCAGGCCCAGGAAAGTCCTGGGTGCGGAACCAGGGGTCTGGACTCCCCTCCGGGCCCGCGGAGGATAAAGACTGCCTGGGACTCCGGCGCCTGAGCAGAGGTCCCAGCGCCCACCAGGGCCAGTCTGCTCTCACGTTGACTTCCCGCTGCCGCTAACCATCCAGTTCTTCCTCCAGGCTACGTTCTCCTGCGTGGCCGCGGCCTCCTGCAGAGCAGTCATCACTAGCTGCTGAGTCCTGACCGCCTCCTCCCTGCGCCGCGGGTCCTGTCCAGCCATCTCCTGCGGGCAGGAAGGGAGGGTCACAGTCCCGGGCCGCCGCCAGCGGTCCTCGGGTCTCCGCACGCCTACCCCGCCTTGCGACTCCCAGTTGTTCCTACCTTCAGCATCTCCCGCTTCTGTAGCTCTCCCGGGGTCACGAGAGCAAAGAGCACAGACCCCACGCCAGCCCCCGCGCCCAGCACCGCGACCGTGACCAGCGCTTTCCGCAAGGTGCCCATGGCCGACCCCGCGCCCAGCGAGACGCCCTCGGGAGTCCGCCGCCACCTAGAAGGGTGGCTGCGACGTCTCAGCGGCTCCTGCGCGGGCTAGAGCGTCCCATGCGGGACACCATAGAGAAGCGGCGGGCTAGAGGGGGCGTGGCCATAGAGACGGTCACGATCCGGAGCGCCTGGTTCTTAATGGTTGAGGACACTGAGCGTGTCGAGTATTGGCACCGAGGTCTGAAGGCGGGGCACATAGTCACCAAATCCGGAGTGCGATTGCTAGGAGGATAGTGCGTGTCTTCATGGTTGCTGTGAATTTTGCAGTTGCCCATTTTCTGTCTTCCGAAATTTTCCAATCAATAGAGGGCGGTGCTGTGTGCTCTGGTTTCCTGCAGTAATCTGTGCGTTTTCAATGCAGCACATTGTGGTCATCCAGATACTTACACGCGTCCGTGGATTGGCCCCTCCCAATGCTTTTCTCTCTGAAATAGAAACTCAAAGCTGAGTGTAATGGGTGGGAAACTGATAGAATTTTTTTTTTCGCGG
>PVJS01057812.1:0-11953 GCA_004027185.1 Glis glis
CAACTTCTAGAGTTTTTCAAATTGAGAATTCCTGGAACACACAATTCAAGGAGGATAACACTTTGTTGGCCTGAAGAAAACTCTATGGTTTTAACTGTTCCCTTCCTCATGGGGGAGAGGAGAAGTATGTTTTTCACCTCTCCTGCCAAGCCAAGGAGAAGGGCTCTGAAGAATCACTATTACAGTAGCATTCAGACCGTCTGTTTATAAAACTCCAAAAATAGTATAGAAAACTGAATATCCCCTTTCACATTTTAAAGGTAACATCTATTTTCTACCCTAGATATTATAAATATTGACATTTAAAGGATGTTACATTACTCTTGAGAATGTATCCAGTGGAATCCAAATACCATAGCAATATAATATCTATCATCATCCACTTAAAAATGCATGAACAAGCTTATCTTTAATAAATAGAAGTTTTATGTTATGCCTTTTTCTTCCTTAAATCATATTTCCATTCCACTTCTCCAAAGAATTGTATCCTAATGCAATATATATTTATGCTATAAAGTCTTTTATTAACCACTCTATCATCCTTCTGTATGACAAATATATCTATGTAGACTTAAATTCAATTTTAAAGACAATTTTCTGTGACTGCAAGGCTCCACATATTTTTAAAATACTTTAGATTGAGCTGTATCTACAATTATTAATAACAGATATACCTAGTAATACCCAGATAACTTAGATATATGTTTAGCTTTTGACAAGTAAACATACTCAGGGTGTTTTTAATTGGAAATGAATATATAAATAAGATGGACAGATGAATGCTTGATGGTTTCTTGATTTAAAAAAGGATTTTAGTCACCAATTTTGGGGGTTGTGATTTTATTTGGCATAAATGTGTCTTGGATATGATGACCACTAGAATAGGTCAGAGAGGTGGGCTTTGATTTTGTAAAGTTGGAGAAGGAATATCATTAGCCAAAAAGTGGGAAAGAAAATTGAAAGGGCATATCTACCACAGGGACGAACCTAGTCAAATCTCTTATAGAGGCTGAGAATCTGGGAACTGTTTCCATTAACACAATCTCTGCCCACATATCCCTAGGAAAGCCTTCATGTACCTTCAGAGGCATACCCCAGTCTGAATATGGGAACTCTATGAAAGATGGGCATTCTATAGACAGAAAGCAGAACACCTCAGTCCATGTGGCTGCAAACTTGTTAATCTGCCAAAGCACCATCCAGTTTATCTCATCGCAGTACATGCCTTAAAACTGTTGCACCGCTATTCATTCCAGCAATACAAATATCAACCTATGACTCACACTGAACTTCCTACTATCTAAAATCCCAGCATCTCTGAACAATGAATGTAAACCTCAGTATCCTTATTTGAAAAATAAAGTTTATCATAACTATAAAAATAAAATAAAATCACAATTCTTTTTTACATGTGCCACTTCGAGGTGACATTTCCCCCCATCTTTCCCTTATGCCATCTATTTTTAGGAAGTAGATGCAGGGCTATCAACCCCTTCCCCAGGCTTACTCAGGTTTACCTTAGGTTCAGCATGTCATATTTTCTGATCCAGATCTGAGCAAGACAGAGAACACATAAACACCACCACTGGGAGTCAGCATCAAAGACAAGCCTTGCTGCCTTATGGCTAGTTTCTGGTTCACTTCTAGATAGTCTAGTTACTGCCTTTCAGGGAACCCAGTATCCTTCTAGTCACTGCCTCTCCTATCTCGATTCTGACTTTTCTGCCTCGTACCAACATACCTTTCAATCTGAAGCCTCCCATCAAAATAATACCTGTTCTTAACCTCAAAGCACTTGACCAAGAACATAATAAATTTGCCAGTCCCAGTCCAGTTGATAGTAGGGATGGAGAGGAAAGGATCTATTATGGTTTGGGATTAGACTGTCCCCCAAAAGCTCATGTGTTGAAAGCATGGTATGGAATGCAGGAAGGTTCAGAGGTGTGGTTGGAGGAGTTGGGTCAGTGGGGACATAGCCTTGGGGAATATATATGCTCTAGAATCCTCTTCTCACTCTCTCAGCTTATGTCCACCATGATTGAAAACGCTTTTCTCTGCCATAAACTCTGCCACCATGGCTTTTGCCTTGGAGCTGGCCAAACACAGACTGAACCCCTAAGACTGTGAGCTAAGTAATTCTTTCCTCTTCTAAGTTGTGCTTGTCGGGTATTTTGATTACAGTGATGAAAACTCTGGCTAAAATAAGATCTTTGGGTCTTGAGGCTATCATATAACATCTCAAAATATCTCAAAAAGTTTCCTTTCAAATTCATATTTGATATATCCTCCTTCAATAACTTCATCTATATCACCAGAAGACCTTAAATAGGCCAGTCATGGTGGCCCACACTTGTAATCCCAGTACTTGGGAGGTTGAGACAGGGGGATCGCAAGTTCACAGCCAGCCTCAGCTACTTAATGAGGTCCTCAGCAACTCATTGAGACCCTGTTTCAAAACAAAGAATAAAAATAGGGCTGGGGGTGTAGCTCAGAGGTAGAATACCCCTGGGTTCAATCCCCAGTACTACAAAAAAAAAAACATAAGTAGACTGAATCCTAACACAGAGTACTCTAGCACATTGTTGGGATCTCTCTCTATTTTGACATCAATTTCCTTTGGCTAGAAATTTTAAATTAGTTATTAATCTCTGACTACTTTATTCCCCACCCAGTTCATATACATTTGGAGGCTTTCTCAAATGTACTGCTGAAATGCACATGAAATTTATTTGCATGTATTCCAATGAACCTCTCCAGGTAAACTAATGAAATTTCTATTTAGCTAACAAACAACTTATTAACTACCATGTAATACTGTTAAGTTGTCTCTCACTTTTAATTTGCATAGAGTTAAGTTGATATATAAATATACTCAGTGTACTAACTACAATCAACACAGACAACTTTGTAGTGCATTGTATAGTGAGTGCACTTAAAGGTGCCTTGAGAGCCCCAAAGAATAATTCCCAGCCCAGCCATGATATTGTTTAGATCAGAGCTACTAAAGTGAAGTCCCCAGACCCACAGCATGAGCATCATCTAGATTGTAGATGATTCTAGACTCTAGTCTAGAAGGCTGTGAGAAATTCCAATCTTTGGGTCTCTCCATAAACCGCCTAAATCAGAATCAATGGAGGTGATGCCCAGGAATTTATGTTTTAACAAACCCTCCATAAATTTTCACTTGGTATAGTTTGAGAAGCTTTGGTCTAGGGACAGCATCCTGGAGGATATGACGTCTGAAGTGGATCTTTAAAAGCCAAGTGTGGCCAGGCATGGTGGCACAAGCCTGTAATCCCAGTACTTGAGATGCTGAGACAGGAGGATCACAGGTTCAAAGCCAGTATGTGATAACCTATAGAGACCCTGTGTCAAAATAAAATAGGGCTGAGGGTATAGCTCAGAGGTAGAATGCTCCTGTGCTCGATCCCCAATAACACACACACACACAAAAGAAAAAGATGAGCAGGAATTGATACAGTGAAATGAGCATATGGGAAATGAGGTTTCAGAGAGAAAAGCCAATAAGAACAAACATAGGAAGGTAATTAGTAGAACGGAGATTAGGAAGCAAAACAAACAGTGATGTCTAAGTGTTAGTCCCACTTGGGGGAGGCTTGGACACTATTTTATGGAGCCTAGATACTGTTTTTGAAAGAAGTAGAGACATCAAAGAGAAGCAACTGGCACACTCCTGGAGTTGAGGGATGCAGGACTAAAAGGAGGGAGATTAGTCAGGAAGTTCCTGAGGTATTTCAGGAGCAACATGGTCATGGTCCTATATTATGTTTTAGTAGTACAGATGAAGAAGAGGAGATAATTTTTTGTGGGACTGGGGATTGAACCCAGGGGCATTCTACCTCTGAGCTACACCCCCAGCCCCATTTTATTCTTTATTTTGAAACAGGGTCTCCCTACATTACCATGTGCTAGCCACAAACATGTGATCCTCCTGTCTCAACCTTCCAAATACTAGGATTACAGGTATGAACACCATGCCCGATAGGAAGAGATCATTTTAAAAACTGAGTTTAAAATTGTTGCTGGTGACCTATTCATGAGTTGTGAAGCCAATTTAATGGTTAAAATAATATAGAATAAGTTAGTGTAGGGTACAGTAGAATACAATACAAATTATTGCATTGTATTGCATATGGTATGGGTAAGTATTATTTTGTGGAACTTTTGTTATTTATATTTCATTTCATTTTTGTTTCTAATTTTAAGATAATCTGCACAGTCTTACACAAAATGAATTGATTAACACTGTATCAGTGAGCCATACTGGGTTAGTTATTATATATTTTGGATAAATTTATCCCTCTATAACAAATGTTAAACATATAAGTCATTTTATTTATTAATTGAATAGATAATACTTTCCTCTGCAACCAAATGCAAAAGCATTAAAAGACATTAATTCTTCCTTGCATCACTTTCAGCTACCCAATTTCTCTCCCCATAGGCTGCCAAGGTTTTCAGTTTCCTGGGTAGCCTTCCAAGGACAGAGAGAGAGAGAGAGAGAGAGAGAAAGAAAGAGAGATTGATTATGTATTACTTCCTTCTCCTGTCCTCTTAAAAATTTATTAGAAAACTATGAACATTGTTTCTGTACTGTGCCTGTTTCCTCTTAAAGATGTATACTGACAATTATTTTCTATATTAGTCCTTAAAAAGCTTTTTCCTTTTTACAGTTATATACTATCCTATTCTAAGGATGAACCTAATTCATTTAACCAGCATTCTAATTAAGAAATATTAAGATTGTTTTCAAGCCAGGCATGGTGGTACATGCCTGTAATTCCAGTATTTGGAGGCTGAGAAAGGAGGATTACAATTTTGAGGCCAGCCTCAGCAACTTAGTGAGTCCTTCAGCAACTTAGTGAGATACTACTTCAAATCGAAAAATAAAATAAGGCTGGGGATATAGCTCTGAAGTAGAATGCTCCTGGGTTCAATCAATCCCCATTTCTTAAAAGATTTTCAGTTGTTGCTATTACTACAATATGACAATGTCTAACTTTGTACACATGGCATCTCATACATTCCAAAAATATCAATAGGATAAGACTCTATAAGTAGAATGATTGGTCAAAATGGCATTTATCATTTTAATAAACATGGCCAAACTGTTCATAGAGCATTCTCACCAGCAGAAGGAAGAGTTTGTCTTTCTGCCTACACCCTTTCCCACTCAGTGTGTCATCAACCTTTTTGATCTTCTTAGCAATGAAAAAATGTTATAGCACTGTCATTTTAATTTGTATTCTTCTTTTGAATGAGGATGATTTTTCTTTCATGTGTTTCAGAAACATTTCTATTTCTTTTCCTGCACACTCTGCTACATTCTTTACCCGTGTTCTCTATTGAGTTATTGGTCTCTGACTGAGACAAACACAGTTTACAACTTGAAGCAGAAACATGGTTTTCTACAACAAAGGTTTTAATGAATGTTTCTTATGAGGAATAGTTTCTTGTTTTAAGGTTATAACCTGAAAATCTCAAAATTAAGCTTTGAATTGCATAGGAGTGGTATTTTGCCCTTCTTGGCAAACAGCCTGGACATAAGTTCAACAGGATGACAAATTATAGAATAAGTGCAAGTTTTTAAAATTGGGAACTGGTATGTAAATATTTTGCTTTCTTTTTCCTAACTACTTAACAATATGTAATGGCTAGGTCAGTTTGTTTTTTAAAGGCCCTGTGTCAACTGACTAACAGTCTTTCAAAACTCATTAACTGAAGAAGGCTTATGGCTTCTCCCTGCATTGCATTTTCTAGCCAAGTCTGAAACAACCATTTGGAAGGTTCTAAATTTATTCCCACACCTTATTTTTCCTTATGAAAATCAAAACTGCACTTTCCCAATCTTCAGCAACACTTGTAGTGGTTTGCCATTTGGCTTGCCAGTTTTATTAGTATCCTGAGATATAATTTATCTAGATCAAGAGAGTTAATTCCAAGCAGCTGGGGGCTCTCTAATCTCTTTACCCATCTTGGGCACTAGTTTCCTCTCATTACTATTTGTTTTATTCTTTGCCATCAGAATACCATTCCTCTTGACATACAAGAAGCAAACCCAATAGGAATTAAAAGATCCTCATTTTTCATTTGCCCTCACCAGTATTGTACCATTTTCTACCAAAGCAAGTCTATTCTATCGTAGATCATTCTCTTCCTCCAGATATACCTTAAATAGTCATTTTGTCTCCCTGAAACTTTTTATACTTTCTTGATGTGCTTTTACTGCATACTAGAAGTTGATTTTTTTTTTACTTAGCAGTCTTCGCTGCTCATTAAAAGCAAGTGTAGATAATGATACTTTAGAGGAAGTTATGCTAGAACACCAGAAGCAATGTTATCATTATTTTAAAATGTACACTAAAGAAAGCTCTGCCATGTACATGTATGCCATCCCTTTCTTTGTGTGGAGGAGAAAAATGGGAACATTTTCACTAGTTTTCAAACAACCTCTGTCTAATTGGATGAATGGGCCACCTGGTTACCACCTATGCTGCCCAAGGGGTGGCTTTGATTGGCAGACAGAATACAGGGTAGAAACAATGGAAGTTAAATAAGGAAGGTTTAGAGCTTGCAAGTTACCACCTATGGTATTGATAGAAAATATCAAGCTGGGATTTCATGTACATTCAGATATCCTGTGCACTTATAATTTACAATATTAAATGTGCAATGTGTGCATGTATGATGTTCATACCCTGACATATATCAAAATGTATAATTACAATGCACCAATAAATGAACATAAAAAGTTAAAAAAACAGTACAATTTTTTTAATCATAACTTTTTAAAAAGATTCAACCACCTTTCTTGATTGTCTCATAAAATTGTCTCCATAAAACTGTTGATTCATAAAGCTCTATCGTTGAAAGATAAATATTACTTCTGTAAGTATGGAAATGAATTAAAATTCTGGGGTTAAAACTTATCCATCCCTAGGTCTATTATATGTTATCCTTGAAACATGTTCTCAAACTTTAATGTGTAGAAATAAACCAAGGGTCTCTGTAAAACAGATGCTTCTGGTCACAGAAACCAACTTTGTTAAGTATTGTTAAGGATTCTTAAGTAGGCAAGTAGTCATATCTATATTAAGTATGCAGGAGGAGCTACATAGGTATGTATTGAGGTCAAATATTCATTCACACAAAGGCAGGTTCTCCATTTATCCCTCAGTGATCCTCACAATGCTCCCATTTATTGGGTAGTGAGAGAAAATTGCCTCACTCTGAAACAATAATTTAACCATCCTCTATGTATGAGTTGGAATCTCTTGGATAAATGGCCAGTCTTTCAAATCCCCTTGCTCTCCTCCTACTCCCCTCCAAGAGGGCAGCTAGGTTGACAGGTGAGGGAAGATTACATGACATACGGGATATAAGGTCTCCATTGAGGTCCTTGTCCTCTCCTCTGACCCTCTGCTCTCTGCAATAATGGCCTTTGCCTGGTGAGTATCTAATCTACTCTTCTGACCTCATGACTGTGTGCTTGTGTTTTTGCCAGGAAATGCTGTGCTCTGCTCACTAAACTATAATGGTTACTAAAGGAATTCTTAAATCTGGTAGTTATCACTGAAGAGTACTTAAAATTCTAAATACATAATTATGACACCTCTAAAAGCAAGCATTACTATCATTATGGGTAAGGATGTCTGCCAAGAAGTTACAGCAACATAAAGCAACTCGTTACCTTTTTATTTGGTGGAGGGGGGTGGATTTGGTGTTTCCAGGTACAACATTCATGTGCTGTGAGGAAAAACAAAGCAAGAGTAGTTCTGGTCACAATCCTTGTGACTTTATCTTCTAAAAGGAAGACAAATGTGTGTGTTTCAGTGTGTGTGTATCTGTGTGTGATTTAACACTAAAAAGAGCACTTTAAGAAATACTTATTTTACTATTCAGTTGTCATCTCAGGCATGTGTATGAAATTAAATTTACAGTGATATTAGAGATTTAAAAACTTATCCAAATGAGCCAGGCATGGTGGCACATGCCTTTAATCCCAGTACTTGGGAGGCTGAGATAAGAGGATTGCAGATTTGCGACCAGCTTCAGCAAACTTGTGAGGCCCTCCACAACTTAGTGAGACCCTGTTTCAAAATTTAAAAAAAAATAAAATAAAATAGGGCTGGGGTACAGCTCAGAGGCAGAATATTCGCCTCTGGGTTCAAACCCCAATACCATACACAAAAAATTATACAAATAATAAGTGAAAATTAATTTAAAGTTGAATATCAGCTGGGCATGGTGGCGCACACCTGTAATCCCAGTACTTGGGAGGCTGAGACAGGAGGATCACAAGTTTGAAGCCAGCTTCCACAACTTAGTGAGGCTTTCAGCAACTTAGTGAGACCTTGATTCCAAATAAAAAAATAAAATAGAGCTGGGAGTGTAGCTCGAAGGTAGAATGCCCCTGGGTTCCATTCCCAGCACCACAAAAAAGAAATAAAATAAAGATGAATATTTCTAATGAAACTGCAACATTCTGAAGAAAGTTTTAAGGAATGCTTATATATTAAAATTCAGAATAAAATTATATTTTACTACTGTGTAAATGTATCATAAAGTCACATGATTCTTTCCAATGAAGACATAACCAAAATTTGTCCTTGGAATATGCTACTTAGATATTCGATAGTGAAATTTTCTCTTGAATATACCATCTGTATCCTGATACTTTATTACAATATTTTCTTTATCATTGAAGAATATATTATGAATCTGAGTAACATATATAATTCTTTATATAAGTACCCCTAGCATTTAATAAGCAAAATTAGTTTATGTTACAACTTTTATTTTGACAATAGAACCTGATTTAAAAATAACCTTTGTATTCCAAATAATTCCAAATTGCCACATATCTAGAGTTTCGCTATTCACAACTTTCTTCTCCTCATTCTTCCTGTCTGTCCTTTGAGGTATTATATTAGTATAAATAGACTCAGGAATTTACATATTGGAAATATATATGATATATTTTATATGTATTATATACATAATATATGAAGATACCCATATGGTAGAGAATGCCAAGCACTTAAATTCATATCTGATATATATTTTGAAAAGGAAACACCCTAGGAGTAAGTTAACTGCTTAATTACCTAGTGTAAATGCATTTAACTTGCTCTATAATTTCAAAACAATACATATAAAAATAGAGCTTGAATGTTTAATATATCTGAAGCAATGGCTTACAACTCCTGACCATTTCAGTGCCTCCTCTGAACATAATAAATATTAAGCAATTACTAATTATAAGATGGTATAAAGGACATAGTTAATAAAAGCATCTAGGCTTATTAAACTTGGACTATTTTGGTAAGAGTTTGTGTATGTGTGTGTGTGTGTGTGTGTGTGTGTGTGGTACTGGGGATTGAACCCAGAGGCATTCTACCTTCAAGCTACAACCCCACCCCGATTTTATTTCTTATTTGGAAATAGGGTCTCGCTAGATTTATGAGAGTCTCACTACTTGCTGATACTGTCCTTGAACCTGTGATCCTCCTGTCTCAGTCTCCCAAGTACTGGCACTACAGGAGTGCACCACCATACCCGGCTATGTAATTTGAAATTAGTAGTCACCCTAAGGGTTGCTAAATCAGTTTCCTTATGATTCAGCTGTGTTAGAATTTGGGAAAACCCTCTTAGGTGACATGAAAGAAGGTAAAATCCAATATTTTGGATTTTAATATCCACGATGCGCAGCTTAATAAGAGTTTTAAGTTTAAGATTAAAGAGCTCAAAATGCATTTCTAATAATAATTGATTACATAGCATGCTAATCATTTCAATGAGATTGATGTTCTTGAAAGTATTAATTCTGCAAAGTATTCAGAAGACAATACATATAAGTACTGACAAGAATGTGTAGGATCCAACTAATATTCTACTTGTTGACCCATGAAATTACAAAGTCATGTCTGCATACTTTTAATTTGCAAGTTTTTTTGTGGGAACTTTTGTGAATAACATGTAGAGACAATGTGGATAGATAGACATCTCTGGTCTTTTAAATTATTTGATATGATTGGTGATAAGAAACACAAAATTAATAATTCATGGTAACCTTTATTACAACATATATTCTATTATTAGCATAGTAATAAGTATTAGTGATTTATATAATTTGAGAGATAACACAAGTACAAAATTATGCTGATATACATGCACACATACACACTTCTATGTTTTACCCAAAACTAAATATATTTTATTTGGACATTATGCTGTACATTCCATTAAAACTGAAGTCAGATTTGTTAAAGACAGCATTGTTATTTTATTTTCTTTAATATCTTCAATAGTCAGTTATGAATAGAGGCATTAACTTTGCTTATAACTAAGTTAATAGAATTTTGGACACCATAAAAATAAAAACAAATTTTTGTGTGTGTGTGGTACTGGGGATTTAACCCAGGGTCATTCTACCTTTGAGCTACACCCCCCAGTCCTATTTTATTATTTTTATTTTGAAACAAGGCCTTACTAAGTTACTGAGGGTCTTGTGAAGTTGCGGAGGCTGGCCTTGAACCTGTGTTCCTCCTGTCTCATCCTCCCAAATACTGGGACTATAGGTGTGCTCCATTATGCCTGGCTAAAACAAAAATTTTAAATGGCTTTAGAATAGAGAAGTAAAGTGTTCTCAGTTGGGCATGGTGGTGCCCGCCTGTAATCCCAGTACGCGGGAGACTGAGACAGGACGATCACAGGTTCATGGCCAGCCTCAGCAACTTAGTGAGGCCTCAGCAACTTAGTGAGACCCTGTTCCAAAATAAAGAATAAAATATGGCTTGGGGTGTAGCTCAGAGGCAGAGTGCCCCTGAGTTCAATCCCCAGCACCACAAAAATAAAAAGTGTTCTCAATTTTAATAGGATCAAAATAATCAACATGGTTACCAGATTACCAATGAATGATCACTTAGGGTGCTTCTAGTTTTTCACTAATGTAAATAACACTGAAAGAATATAGTTTGTAACTCTTCTCATGTAGCCATGTGAAAATACCTAGAAGTGGAATTGTTGACTCATTAGAATATTCACATTTTTTATTTTATTTTATATAGCAAATTGCTCTTTTACCAGCAGGAAGAAATGGCATTAATTTATTTTTCAACTTGCATATCCCCAGTTGAACAAATTTTAATACATTTTGAGCATTCAGATTTTTCCTTCTGTGAGTTGGCTCATGTATGCAGCCCAACTTTTTATTGGTTTGTTTACTTCCTCTTACTGATTAATTAGTTCTCTGTTTATTCTGGATTCTGGCAGAATTCTGGATTATACCCATCTAAAATACAGGTCCACATTTCTTTTTTTATAATTTACTTTTGCTGAGATCTTTATTTATTTTCAGATCCACATTTCTTAGCCAAAAACCTTATCATTGACTTTTGAGGAAACTAGTGAAAACTGGTGTTCTAGCTGAAGACATAGAAATCCTAAGAATTATGCATATACAAATAGAGTATGGCAGACTAGATGAAGACCTGGTATCTAAGACGAATGACATATTGAATGAACAAAACAAGGGATTTATTCTGTCATAAGATCTTTTCCTTGATTTCAGAAAACCTTATATTTGCTTTGTTCTCTGTTTAGGGATAGGCTATTTAGAAGAGGAAACTTAGGGACTGTTTTCGGTGTGTGTGTGTGTGTGTATGAGTGTGTGTGTGTATGTGTGTGTGTGTGTGTTACTGGAGATTGAACCCAGGGGAATTCTACTTCTGAGCTACACCTCCAGCCCTATTTTTTTTTGTAGTACTGGGGATTGAACCCAGGGGCATTCTACCTCTGAGCTACACCTCCAGCCCTGTTTTTTATTCTTTATTTGGAAACAGGGTCTCACTAAGTTGCGGAGGGCCTCCCTAAGTAGCTAAGGCTGGCTGTGAACTTGTGATCCTCCTGTCTCAGCCTCCCAAGTACTGGG